>JAWQRP010000649.1:0-25274 GCA_033557875.1 Quadriops clusia
CAGTTTCCCAATTCTCAGTTTCCCAATTCTCAGTTTCCCAATTCTCAGTTTCCCAATTCTCAGTTTCCCAATTCTCAGTTTCCCAATTCTCAGTTTCCCAATTCTCAGTTTCCCAATTCTCAGTTTCGTAATTCTCAGATTTCCAATTCTCAGTTTCGTAATTCTCAGTTTTCTAGTTCTCAGTTTCGTAATTCTCAGTTTTCTAGTTCTCAGTTTTCCAGCTCTCAGTTGTCCAGTTCTCAGTTTCCCAGTTCTCTGCATAGCGCAAGGTGGATGAACGGTAGAAGAGGGAGGCAAAGAGAGGGCGTAGGTATACGGGGGCGGAATCGGATAAGGACTGGGTGTATAATTCAAAGATTTTTCAAGCATTACCACCCACACAATTCGCTCTATATTAAATCCGATTGCGGCCTCTTGGAAACGTCCATGCGCCATAAGCAAGTCATTTTTATCAACAGGGAAATTGGGATTTTATTGCGTGTCTTTTTTGTGATGATTCTATAGAAATCGTTTTTTTAATTTAAACACATTTTTTAGACAAAAATAAAATGAAGGAAAAAACCTTTTCTCTGACCACCGACAATTATTAATAATTTATTATTATTATTATTATTAGTATTATTATTATTATTATTATTAGTATTATTATTATTATTATTATTATTAAATAAATCCACAACGCTTTTGTGCTCGGACAATCATTACCTTTGTTTGATGTAAAGATAATGGTTCTAAAAGTAATTAAAAATGCTAAATAACTTTTAAATTATATTAGCATAAATAGAAATATTTCTTAAGGTAACCTTATTTTTTGTTAAACCAAGAGTTTAGATAAATTATAATTTTTTTTAATAGTTATTTATACACCGAGGGAGTTAGACAGTGTATTATTCCCGAGAATTTAAATTATGCCCGAGACGAGGGTAGCGAGTCGAGGGCATTATAAATTCGAGGGAATAATACTGTCAAACTCCTGAGTGTGTATACAAAACTTTTCTACTGAGCGTTAATAATTATTTTGTAGAAGAAAAAATTAAAAGTTTTCCTTTTTATCTAGTTGCATAGTTATTTTAGGTTTTGCATATTGGTATGGTCATTTAACATTGTATAAGGCAAAATGTCACACAAATTTGACACTTCAGTTGAGGTTATGTTTCCAACGGCTGTATCTATGCGACTGACGTTAGTTCTTGATTTTACCAACTTATGCAATTTTCTAAAGAAATTGGCAGCACAGTCGAGCGAGAGTAATAGATTTAAAACTCCCGGAGGGAATAAAGTAGATTAGTAATTTTGCCGCTTATGCTTTTATAGGCAAATGGCGCCACCATCAAGCGGGAAATAATAACTCATAGGTGTCTAGGTAATAATGTACGATATTACAGTTTAGTTTTAAGTCAAAAGTAGGCATGTAAAGTGCGTATTACATACCCTCTGGAAAAATATAATTATCAATCAATGAAAACAAATAAATATTTGTATAATCAATGAAAACAATAGGAAATTTATAACTTTTTGTTTCATGTAAATATACCCCTGAAGAAGTTTGAAATATTAAACGAAATATTGAAAAAATTGTATTAATCTTATTATAGTAATAGTAGACCATACCCAGAAGAAGCATTCACACAAATTAAATAAGTGAAGAAAAGAAATAAACAGTTTATTTGTTATATTTTAACATTATTTTATTTCATGATATATTTAAACGTTAGGAATATAATTTTTATTTTATATCAATACTAAAAAAATATAAGTGAATTACAAACAATTTTTTCTTTGTTTGTCAATAGGTTAGTTTAAAATTGTCACAAAAAAATGAATTAAAGTGGAACACATAGAGAAAAGTTCATACTACAAGATGCAATTGGAGAAACTAATAAGAAAAAATCATTGGGGCCCGTGGACGTGTTTAAAATTTGAAAATTTTACGGAAAAATTTCGATCTTTCGTTTCTCATGTGGAAAAGGGGGGTTTCTTAAGAAATAGAAACTTTTTGCTTAAGACATCAAAAAGTGGAAAGTTTTTCCTTTAAAATGATATGTATAACATTTTTGAATGGTCATTAAGCTCTGACTTACAGAGTCTTGAAAATGACCGAAATTTTTGCTCGCTCGTAGGTGTTCCATTAATTTTGCAGGCCAGTGTACTTTTCTTGATTATTGTACAAAAGAGCGGCAATATAATTTAAGTTTAAAAACATGATTTATTTTCAGACATTAACTTCCTAATGGGTTAAGAGAAGTATTTCTAATAGATTTTGTAATGTTAATATTGGATTCCCTATTCTGCACGTTTGCCTAAGCGAAGTCCACTGTATTTATAATTATTATGAAAGATCTACTTTCTTGTTGACCGTCAAAGTTAGTAACATTCTCATAATTCTTACTACTTTCAAATTCGTTGGCATTCTCCATTTTGAAACAAATTTCACTAATTTTTGCCGGTCCGTCAACCTACATCGCTTCTTCATCTTATTTTCTTCAGTAAGGTTGGCAATATCTGTGTTGCATGATGAAGAAAAAAAGTATATCGTATATGCAGTGAGTATACTCACTGGTATATCAGATCGCCTATCGGCTGAGTTTAGAACCATTTTGTGTTTGTTTCCCATTTTCAGAACTGTTTTAGAACAGTTCGTAAGATACGAACCAAAACAAAGCTAAAGCTAATATCACCTCCATATCAGAACCATTAAATTATCTCACAAAAATAGATGAATTAATAAAAAGAATATTCTGAAAGATTGCATAAGGAAAAGTCAGGAATTTTAAGGCGATTATTCCCTCTGCACCAGTAGCTTACGTCTATAAATACACATCGTGAATAATGGGCCACGTGCGACTCTTATTACCGATTTCATCCACGTGGAGAGACTCCACATAGATGACGTATG
This sequence comes from Quadriops clusia, assembly GCA_033557875.1. Taxonomy (NCBI): domain Eukaryota; kingdom Metazoa; phylum Arthropoda; class Insecta; order Coleoptera; family Hydrophilidae; genus Quadriops; species Quadriops clusia. The sequence goes on from JAWQRP010000649.1 coordinate 2,897, forward strand.
GGGAATAAAAGGAGCACGGCAATTAAAGCCATTGAATTAATTAAATATCATCCGATTATGTAAGCGTGCGTTGCATATCTTGTTTGCAGAAAAATTATTTGTTCCTGCGATTACAAATGTCATCAGCGGAGATCATGTGTTAAAAATAAATCAAGGCTAACAATTGTATAATAAAATTTGCAAGTGCGGCGAAGATGTAAATGGGAACATTGTTTTTTTTTCTTTTATGGCCCATTTTACAGAATAGTATTCAGAAAGCGGTTTTTTATGCAGATGATTGGACTGAAGATGGCCGTCTGGAAAATTTTCCATAAAATAAAATAAAAGAAAGAAAATTAGGAATTGTTTTGTTTTACGATGTTGTATATTAAGTGCTCAATATTATTTTTTCTGTATATTTATTATTATATTTTTGTTTTGTTTTCATCTTGAACCTTCTTAATAATGATATACGTTGATCTTGGGATTATAGGTTCGTTTCGAAATTTTAAATTAAAATAAAAGATTCTTTTACATTGAAAACATTTTTTCCATATTTAATCTACGCGTTTCGCTTCCTTGAAATTTTAGAAGCTTCTTCAGGATTACATATCTCTTAAAACTAAGGTAACATTGGTTTCAAACTGGAAAAGAGAAAATTACAGAGACATTATGCTATGGATACTAATTTTAAGGTTATGTTGTTACAATTTCATGAATTTCTTACTTACGGGTTAAAATTCCATGGAAATAAACTTAAAGGGTATTCTTAAACCTACCTATTGCTAAAGATTTACTATTAAGAACTAGATATTTCAAAGATGTTAATGGATTAAATTTTATTTGAAATTTAGGTTTGCTATGCTGTGATTATACGTGATAACAAAAATGGATGATCCTGCTTACGTCACACTTCTGTTGGTGCGCTCACATCCCCTTTTTCGGTTGGCGGTTAGATTTGTTTTTTAAAATTTAAAAATGAAACTTTATTATCGTGAAGGTAGTTAAAGGTTATAGTGATAAATAATGGGACATAATAGCATCCAACAAAAGTGACAATGATATCTAAGTTTACAATAAGTCGTTGTAGAGTGTACTCTAACCTTCCACGTCCCTTCTATCATTAATGGCTTTTTGATGCTTCCTAATTTGAATCATTTCCAATATGTTTCTCGCTTTCTCTCTGTTTTCACTACACAAAACTTCAGGATTATTTAGGTCTAAGCTATGGTTTTCATCGATTGTATGTTTTTTTAAACTGGTATTTTCTTGATTTCTACCTATAAGACTATTGTGATATGATTTTATACGGTCCTTCAAATGCCTCTTTGTTTGGCCTATGTATACAGCTTCGCAGTCTATGCAGTTCAGCTTGTATACAACATGTGTTTTATTTGTTGTTTCTGTGAGGCTTTTTAAAGGAGTGAACAAATTGGCTCCAATGTTATTTTGGTTTTTATGTGCTACTGTAATTTTGTAAGGGTTTAAAATGTATTTACTTTTTTCAGACAAATGAGCAACGTAGGGTATAGCTGTGTAATTTTTCCTTTCATCTAGTGGTGGAGTGTGCACTTTCCCATTATAGTGTAAGTGAGTTCTTTCTTTAATAATTTTATTAATGAGTTTGATGGGATAATTATTTTTTAGCAAAACTGTTTTAATTTTGTTTAATGTGTTAATTCTATAGTTTGGAGTAGTTAACTTAATGGCTGTATCTGTTAGCATAGCAAACCTAAATTTCAAATAAAATTTAATCCATTAACATCTTAACAAATATGTATGATTATCAATTGTTGTGGACAAAAAATATTTAATTTTATATTAATTAATATAGTTGGGAATTTTGTCCAATATAGTTAAACAAAGTTGGAATTTGTTTTTTTTTTAAATTGTTCTTTATTTTATTGTCAAACTTTCAGTTATGTTTATAATCATTCTCAAAACTACAAAATATACACGACAATTAGTATATATATAATTAAAATGTTAAACAATCTTACCTATAACAAAAATTAAGATATTATTATTTATTATAATTTATTATCTTGAAATTACAAATAATTTTGATTGACTTTTGATTAATTTGTCTTAATAAGCAACTAGATAAAATTATGTTTTGAAATATTTAAATAAGGTAAAATTGTTCTTTATAATGAAAGAAAAATAACTATTATATATTATAAATCTAAAAATATTTAATTAACATTATAATAAATATTATTTTTTATGTTAAATTTGAAAAAGATTTAGTTTTATTTTTATTATATAAATGAAAAAGGTAAGTATAAACTAAGCTACGATTTTCTACGTCTCTTTTATAGTTAAGAGTATTATTGTTATTCCTTATATGACACATTTCTAAAAATTCTCTTTTAAATGTATTATTATGATAATAATAATAACAGGTAAGATTGTTTAACATTTTAATTATATATATATACTAATTGCCGTGTATATTGTGTAGTTTTGAGAATGGTTATAAACATAACTGAAAGCTTAACAATAAAATAAAGAACAATTAAAAAAAAACAAATTACAACTTTGTTTAACTATATTGGACAATATTCCCAACTATATTAATTAATATAAAATCAAATATGCTTCTTTTTCTAAGGCTTCCCCAGATCAATATTTTAACTTTTAAATTAACATTACTTCAACAATATGTAGTTATTTCCATGGAATTTTAACCCGTAAGTAAGAAATTCAACACATTAAAACAACATAACCTTAAAATTAGTATCCATAGCATAATCTCTCTGTAATTTTCTCTTTTCCAGATTGAAACCAATGTTACCTTAGTTTTAAGAGAAGAAGCTTCTAAAATTTCAAGGAAGGGAAACGCGTAGATTAAATATGGGAAAAATTTTTTCAATGTAATAGAATTTTCTATTTCAATTTAAAATTATTTTTTTAATTTAGAATTAAAAACGAACCTGCAATCCCAAGATCAACCAATGTCTTTATTATTATATACATATTTTTCTTCTGTATATTTATTATTATAAACAAATTTTTCTGTTGTCTACATATACCTAGCAACTAAAATTGTATTTGTGCACACAAGAAGAAAAATCATTCAAAATTGTCATTACGCATAAAAGTGCCCATTAAATCAGCCCTCTAAAATTTGAGAGCCCTCCTGAAAGCTCGGGAAAGCGAATTTCAGCTTTCAGCAAGCCGCTTGGAATATTCCCGGAAAAATGAGGTTACTGGGGAATTTTTGTGATTCACGTATGCGCTCGAAAGGGCGGAAAACTTAATTACAATTAATGCCGGAGAGGGCGCCCTTTTCGGATTGTTTTATTTTAATGATCCTTCCCGGATGAAATGGAAAGTAAACGAACATTATATCGGAATAAAACAAGCGGAAGTATTGACCTTATCAAGGAGAGCGAAGGGCACGCTTGATGTAGAAGCGAGGACGTTACAACCCTCGAGGGTGGAAACGTACGCAGTGACCTTGGGCTGGAGTAAGGGTTGAAATCGGGGGTTGCTTTTTCTTCGGCTCTTGTACGAAAACGATCTGACAAATGGGTAATTATAAGAAGATATAGGTAAACGAACATTTTCTTTCTCTCATGTCAGTGTATGAGATAATAGTACCTCGTTGACAAGAAATGGCCGTGCGCCTCCGCCAATTGTGCAAGTATAGGAATATGTATGTTGCTTAGAAATGTCTCGTCTATAGTTCAATAACAAATGGGTCTAGTGACGGAAGAAGGTGTCGTTCGGTGTTGCGAATATTTCAATGTCAGATTTCAGCATGAATTACATTTAAAAACCGTTCGAGGTGATTAGCAAAGAGCGTTCAAGTTCACTCGCCAGGTTTCTGCAAGTGCGTCGGAGTACCCAGTGGCCTTGCCATATGAAAATTAGTTCCTAGTCCGCTGACAGATGGCTAATTTATCGAGCCTTTACGGGCGTCGAAGGTTTTTATATCAAGTAACTGTTCAATACAAACAGAACTGTTAAAGAATAGAACGTATAGGCAAACAGGCTCCGGATTAAAAATAATACAATCTCGGAGGCGAGCGATTCCCAACGATCAACCTTGACACCTTCGCTTTTATGAGGCGACGGATTATGACAAATAAAGTGAAAGATGCAGTTGTATAACGGTAAATCCTAGCGCGTTACGTAAACGGAAGGCTTCGTTTAATCCTGCTCGAATGGGTTAGGTCGTCGGTTAGGTTAGAGCATGTCACGAAGTTTGCCCGTTCCCATCAGAATTATTCGCTCATTCTTGGCGGGACGCTCGGTAGAACCAGGAACTCACAAGGCCTTTTTATGCATAAAGCATAAATATTATATTTTACGAGTTCTGCCTTACTTTTTAAAGCCAAAGGTTAACTTAGGTGCGCAATTCGCTGAGAAAGATTTTTTTTTTTCATTTGATCGTTGGCACTTTTCAAATGAACGTGAATATTCAGTGCACATTGTCAGGCCAACGGGGAGCACGTATTAATAAATATTACTTTAAAAATAAGCGGGCTGACGTACGGAATTATCATTATAAGAAAGGAAAATATCAATTGTTTACAGTAATTCAACTTATTTTCTATGGAAAGATAACAATTTCAAGGTTCAAGTCCACAACAAAACCAAGGTTGGCATACGTAAGTCCGAGTAGTCATGCCACCCGAGCTATTTTTACCATTTTATTGGGAAAAATATGCCAATAATTATTTCGAAGTTACGTTTAGGTGGTGGGTTGGCAAAGCTTTATAGGAACTGTCGAAGTTTTAGTGTCTTTATAATGTAACTTTTAAACCCTAATTTTTTAACTCTAGGTTTTTAACCCTACATTTTTAATTCTAGGTTTTTAACTCGACATCTTTAATTCTAGATTTTTAACTCGACATTTTTAATTCTAGGTTCTTAACTCGACATTATTAATTTTAGATTTTAACTCTAGATTTTTAACTCTAGGTTTTTAGATCACAAAAATCTTATTATTTAAACCTCAATGCCGAGCGAATTAGTTTCAAGTACAGTTCCCAAAGCCAAGGCTACGAAAACTATTTTCGGTTTATTACAATAAACTGCAAATTGGATTTCTACATGCACGTATGTTCTTTCCTTGCCAAGAACGCTGTAGTATCGTTACAATTTTAGAGTTGTCGTTATAGTCAACTAGTGTACTAGTGCAAAGGTGTGCGCGACAGCGCTCATTATCCTTGAAACCGTTCTTACTTTGAAGGAGTCCTCGTTCAAGGTCCCCCATCGCGATTTTAGAATAACATGTTGTTTGTCTACAAAATGTTCCTGTATCTCGTTTATTTTATTTACCGGGGCGGGCGAAAAACACCGGATTAAACGCTTTGTTTTAACTGTAATGAAGGCCTTATCGCAAGGTCAAGGTTTGTTTGCCCTTCCCCGCCCTACGCCATCTAGTTGGTTTTCTAGCCGAGCTACTTTCGGTATTTGCTGTGGCAAGCAAATATTTGAAGTCTACATGTTTGTGCATAAATAGACATATTTTATACGTACGTTTAGACGTAGATACCTGTTTAATCTTTTATTTTTTGTTGCGATTATATATTAAGTAAATTATATATTAAATAAATTATGTATTAAATAAATTATATATTAAATAAATTATATATTAAATAAATTATATATTAAATAAATTATATATTAAATAAATTATATATTAAATAAATTATATGTTAATTCATTTATTATTAATTCATTAAAAATAAAATACATGAAAATCAGATATTCGTTAAAAGAACTAAAACAAGAAACCCGAAAACTATTTTTATAAGTCGAAATTGCGAAATTCAATAAGTTCTGCTCAATGAATCCAAAGTAAACTATTTTCACTCTCGCATTGAATTCGAAGTTTATCAGGATTTAAAGTAAGAACTTTCCCAGATAAGCTATCCGCCAAAGAAAGTTAAATATTTGATTAGCATCAGTTTGCGTAATGTATGGCGTGTGCAGGCATTTTACTAACTATTTCAACGATTACTTTTCGTGGCACTCATGTACATACATATATTTATGCAAACTAATCTAGACCAAGAAAATTTTTGTTACATAAACGATTACGTTTTATATGTGGTTTTATGCACGTGTGATTTAGTACCTCCAATAATAATAACACTTCAATAATAATACTTCAATAATAATACTTCCATAATAATACTCCAATAATAATATTCCAATAATAATACTCCAATAATAACACTTTAATAATAACGCTCCAAAACTCTTCCAGTGCGAACTTGATAATACTTTTATGGCTAGCTTTATAATAACGTGAACATAATCAACCTGGAATGTTTATGACTGATTAGCTCCATTCATGGATTTTTATCGGATCCTTATCTATCATAGAAATTTTCGCGGAACTGCTCGCTTGCGCTTCTGAAATTTTATCTGTAGCCACTCAGACGAATCTCAAGATAGAAATCTGTACAAATGTCCCTTACCTACCTACGCATTATCTTTTTTCTCGATTCGAAACAAATAAACCGGGATAATAATTACATGGCGATTGATTGACATTTGCATACAAATAATAGTATAGATTACATTTTCCTGGGTATCTAATAGAAAGTGTTTTTGACCTTGCTTGAAATACTTCCTATACGTTCAAGGTTATCCTAAAATAGTGTTATATTATACAACTGCATGATTACACAATTATTTTTTTGCATTAATTTATGCACAGGGATTACAAATGCAATATGTATCAGGATTGCAGTATACAAAAGTATTCATATAAAACTTATACATAAAAAGAAGATAAATATATTCAAAGCCTCTTTTATACTGCTTAATGGAATAAATAAACGTTTATTCCCATTAATTTAGGTATTATTTTAATTCTGATTATTGTATTATTATATTGTCTTAATATATTGTCTTATTGTCATATTATATTGTCTGGATATATTGTCTTATTATATTGTCTTGATATATTGTCTTATTGTCTTATTATATTGTCTTGATATATTGTCTTATCGTCTTATTATATTGTCTAATTCTAATTGCGTTTCGATGCATTTATCGTTTATTGTTTTATCGATTTTATTACAAACCATTTACATAGCTTTTTATCGCCGGCGCTTATTGCACCACCTGGAGATTGTCTTAACTTATAAGTGATTCGATTCCCACAGCATAAATTTCCCTGCGAAATAAAGAAACGCTAATAAAAAGTAAAAGTAGCGTTGTCTTCGTGATTGGCCAATTATCCGGCTCAACACTTCTCGCTCGTTTACGCGTCGGGCTGGCTAATGGCTCTCTCTCTCCTCTCTTTCTATGCGAAGTGCCGCTGAAGAGAGACGGCCAGCATGCCGATTAACGGTGTCCTTGAGAATTGATTAGAGAAACAGTTCCGTTATTTCAGCTTGTGCAAGGTCATGAATGGGATCTACTCGATAGACCACATATTATTGTAATTGATTGGCTGCGCGAAAATTCAGCGGCGCTAACAAGTCGACTGGTTATTAAAAAATTATTGTAATAATCACAATAACAATAATCACTATAATAATAATAATAATAACAAGCACTAATAAAGTACTATTCGTTATTAAAATTCATTAAAACTGTATAGAGTCGACTCTCGTTAAATCGAATTAAAAAGGCTCAAGCAAAAACTTCAATGAATAATATATGTATTCAGAATAGAATGAATACATTCTCAATAGAAATCAAAAATTAAAAACGGAAATAAAGAATATGAAAATAAAAAATAATTAAACAAAAAATGAAAATATAAATAATTAAACAAAAAAATGAAAATAAAAAATAAAAAAATATTAAAACCTGTAGTATCTTTGATTATTAGAGTAACTAAAATTTAGGAATAATATACTCAAGATAGATATAGCATATTCATAATAAAAATAATAGGTATAAGTATTCATAATAGAAATAAAAATTTAAAAATGGCAATGAAGAAGAGGGAAATACCTAAATTCATAAAATAAATAAAAAACGAAAAATGGAAATGAAGAAACTGGGAAAAATATTAAGATTTGTATTATTTCTATTTGATTACTGAGTAAACATCTTAATAATCAAAGAGTATGCAAATTTTATTTTTTTTAATTTTCACATTTTTTATTTATATATTTTATTTTAATGTCAAGAAGTATTGTGTATTTATATTTATAATTTCATATTTATATGTTTATATTTCCATTCACCTTATTTCCATTTACCTTATTTCCATTTACCTTACTTCCATTTATTTTATTTCCATTTTTATTGTTTTATTTCATTTATGAATACATTATTTCTATTTTTAATGTATTATGTATTTCTATTTTTAATATACCTATTATTCCTAAGTTCTTCGATTATAAGCTAAATAGAATTAAAGACAATTATGTATTAAAAATAATTATCTTATGAAACCGTATCTTAAATGTTAGTCGCTCCAGTTGAGATTATTAAAAGCGAGCGCCGCAGGCGCGAGCGCTTGCGAGCGAAGCGAGCAAGACCGACGACTTGATAATCAAAGAGAGATTTTAATCCGTAATTTTTAAATTTTACTTTGATTTATTTCTATTTTATTCATTTTCATTTTATTTATATTTATTTTATTTATTTCCATTTTATTTATATTCATTTTATTTATTTCCAAATTCTTTATTTCCGTTTTTAATTTTTTTTCTATTGTGAATATAATATTTATATTTTCATTGTATTATTTCGATTTTGACTATGTTATTTCTATTTTCATTATATTATTTCTATTTTGGCTATACTATTTCTATTTTCATTATATTATTTCTATTTTCATTATATTATTTCGATTTTAATTATATTATTTCTATTTTAATTACATTATTTCTATTTTGATTATATTATTTCTATTTTGATTACATTATTTCTATTTTCATTAAATTACATATTTCGATTATGATAATAATATTTCTATTTTGAATATATTATTCCTAAGTTCTTCCACTATAAACTAAATAGATAAAGCATTAAAGATAATTATGTATTAAAAATAATTGTCTTATGAAACCGTATCTTAAATGTTAGTCGCTCGACTCGATAATAAAAGAGAGATTTGAATTTGTAATTTTTAAATTTTACTCTGATTTATTTCTATTTTGTTTATTTTCATTTTATTTATTTCCATATTATTAATTTACATTTTCTGTATTTCCGTTTTCAATTTTTTATTTCTATTTTGGTTATATTATTTCTATTTTTATTATATTATTTCGATTATTTATTTTAATCACATTATTTCTATTTTGATAATAATATTCCTATTTTGAATATATTATTCCTAAGTTCTTCCACTATAAACTAAATAGATGAAGTATTAAAGATAATTACGTATTAAAACTAATTATCTTATGAAACCTTATCTTAATTGTTAGTCGCTCCAGTTGAGATTATTAAAAGCGAGCGCCGCAGGCGCGAGGGCTTGCGAGCGAAGCGAGCAAGACCGACGACTCAATAATCAAAGAGAGATTTTAATTTGTATTTTTTTATTTTAATTTTATTTATTTCCATTTTATTAATTTACATTTTCTGTATTTCCGTTTTTAATTTTTTATTTCTATTTTCATTATATTATTTCGATTTTAATTATATTATTTCTCTTTTAATTATTTCTCTTTTAATTATATTATTTCTATTTTAATAATAATATTTCTATTTTAAATATATATTTCCTAAGTTCTTCTACTATAAACTAAGCGTATAAAGCATTAAAGATAATTAAGTATTAAAACTAATTATCTTATGAAACCGTATCTTAAATGTTAGTCGCTCCAGTTGAGATTATTAAAAGCGAGCGCCGAAGGCGCGAGCGCTTGCGAGCGAAGCGAGCAAGACCGACGACTCAATAATCAAAGAGAGATTTTAATTTGTTTTTTTTTTGTTTTAATTTTATTTATTTCCATTTTATTTATATTTAATTTATTTATTTCCATTTTATTTATATTTAATTTATTTATTTCCATTTTATTTATATTTAGTTTATTATTTATTTCCATTTTATTTATATATAATTTATTTATTTCCATTTTATTTATATTTAATTTATTTATTTCCATTTTCTTTATTTCCGTTTTTAATTTTTTATATCTATTATGAATATATTATTTCTATATTCATCATATTATCTTGATTTTGATTATATTATTTCTATTTTCATTATATTACATATTTCGATTTTGATAATAATATTTCTATTTTGAATATATTATTCCTATGTTCTTCCACTATAAACTAAGCATATAAAGCATTAAAGATAATTATGTATTAAAAATAATTAGCTTATGAAATTTTAATTTGTATTTTTTAAATTTTACTTTGATTTATTTCTATTTTTTTTATTTCCATTTTATTTATATTCAATTTATTTATTTCCATTTTATTTATATTTAATTTATTTTTATTTCTATTTTAATTATATTATTTCTATTTTGAATATATTATTCCTAAGTTCTTCTACTATAAACTAAGCATATAAAGGATTAAAGATAATTAAGTATTAAAACTAATTATCTTATGAAACCGTATCTTAAATGTTAGTCGCTCCAGTTGAGATTATTAAAAGCGAGCGCCGCAGGCGCGAGCGCTTGCGAGCGAAGCGAGCAAGACCGACGACTCAATAATCAAAGAGAGATTTTAATTTGTTTTTTTTTTGTTTTTATTTCCATTTTATTTATATTTAATTTATTTATTTCCATTTTAATTATATTCATTTTATTTATTTTCATTTTCTTTATTTCCGTTTTTAATTTTTTATTTCTATTGTGAATATATTATTTCTATTTTCATTGTGTTATTTCGATTTTGACTATATTATTTCTATTTTGGTTACTATATTATTTCTATTTTCATTATATTTTTTCGATTTTAATTATATTTTTCTAAGTTCTTCTTTAATTATAAAGTGAGTTGATGAAGCTTAAAGATAATTATGTATTAAAAATAATTATCTCATGAAACCGTATCTTAAATTTAAATCGCTCCAGATCGTTCAGATTTTTTATTTTGATTTTTTTTTTTTATTTTAATTTTTTTATTTTCATTTTTTTATTTTCATTTTCTTTATTTTAATTTTTTTATTTTCATTCTTTTATTTTCATTTTCTTTATTTTCAATTTTTTTATTTCCCTTTTTTATTTTTTCATTTTTAATTAATTTCTTCTTATTGCTTCATCTACTCATTTTACAGACCACGAACTTAGGAATAATATAATTAAAATAGAAATAAAATATTCATAACAGAAATAAAAAACTAATAATGGAAATAGAAAAAAAAATAAATTAAAACTAATAATGGAAATAGAAAAAATATAAATTAAAATATGTTTGCTCTTTGGTTATTTATTGACTAGATGTCTAAAAGAACGAGATTTGCAAAAACATTGTCATCTATTCATCTTGTCTGATAACAGATTTAAAATTAGAACAAACATAGATATAATATGTACCTACATTATTTACTTCGTATATTATAATATATAATATTTTATAATATATAATATATTATAATATACGAAGTATACTTCTATATAGAATTAGCACTTTCTTTTATGTGATTAATAGATTAATAGATTTCGATGAATAGATGGATATTTACTCATTTTTTGCATGAATTTGTTCGTATTAACGAGGAGGACAAATCCAACTATATTTCTATTTATAAAGGTCCGAATTATCGCGTCTCCACTGTATACATTATCTGCGTTATAACCTTTCGCCGTCAAGGTATTTCCCTATACCCGCACAATTGGCGGAGGCACGCGGTTAATAGTGGACGTTCGAGCAGATATATCGAAATGATAATCTATTGATGTATTATTATAAATATTGAGATATTATTATAAAACATTGATGTATTATTATAAATATTGAGATTTTATTATAAAACATTGATGTATTATTATAAATATTGAGATATTATTATAACATTGATGTATTATTATAAATATTGAGATATTATTATAAAATATTGATGTATTATTATAAATATTGATGTATTTTTATAAATATTGACGTATAAATTTGATGTATTATCATAAATAACAGCATTCGGCACTTCAGAGCTTTGTGTTGACAACAGGAATACCTCACCGTCGCACTGTTAATATGAATAATTGATGATTATTTCCGAACGGTGTCAATTAAATGTATTGGGGAGTATTCATATTAACATAGATTGCAACTTAACAACTAATTGAGGGTAATTTGTCATGTGGAGGCGTTGTGGGCTGGGAGAAGTGGTACACACCTCATCGGTTTGTTCTTTGTTAATGTTGAAAACGAAAAAACTCGATTCTAAGAATATTTGTTACGTATTATTATTATAACTACTATTACTATTATTATAACTACTGTTACTATTATTATAACTAAACTACTGTTACTATTATTTTACTATTTTTACTTATTATTCCTATTGCATTTATATATTCTTTCTCGCGAACAATAATGCAATACCAATACGGAACTGCGGCTAAAAGTTATGGAGGCATTTGAAGAATGTGATAATGTCAGGGTTGAGCGTTGTTTATTCCTCAGCGGAACCGATTTAAGTTACCTTATTGTCGGGACTAATAGATGCGCTTTCACTCGGCCGCATCGTGCATTTGCCCGGAGAAAATAAAATTATGTTAATGTTTTCATTTATATATTGTCTCGCGTTCGGAACACTCGCCCGTACAACAATGCTGCTCACTTATATTTTTACGTTTATCTGACCCAATTTAGCGCTTTCTTTTTGAATTATCGTTCTCTCTCCCGCGTTGACAGCCCGAGCGAGCAATAAAATACTAATATAATATATTATATTGGATCTCTGCTATCTGGGCGGGGATCTGATTAAATGTGAACGTGCTTTGTGATTTATTTATTGCGAGTTATTATTATTATTTAGGTTCCAATTTTTTATGATTTATTTTTATGTAGGTATTACTTTCGATTTATTTATAATAATTAGTTTTGATTTACTTATAGTAATTATTGTCGATTTATTTTTAAATTTAATAATAATTTAAATTTGATAATAAAATAATAGTGTAAATTGAATAATAAAATAATAATTTAAATTTGATAATAAAATAATAGTGTAAATTGAATAATAAAATAATAATTTAAATTTAATAATAAAATAATAATTTAAATTTAATAATAAAATAATAATTTAAAGTTAATAATAAAATAATAATTTAAATTTAAATAATGTAATGATTTGAACGGGGATTTAAATAATTTATTATTAAGAAGATGGACAAACATTAATTATTTCCGTAGTTGCTACACCTAAGTAGCAGAATTGAAATCTCTAGAATGATGTCCAATGGCAAATTTCGTCTACCTGAATAGACCGACCCCAATTTCCTACGCTCGTTTCGCCTTGACCCGAGAGCCTGACCCACTTCTAGGATTACCTACATGTTTTATGGATTGTAAAACTTCAAGAGCATCTCAAAGGTCGCCTCTGATAACTTCGGAGACATTAGGGATATTGTTTTTGCCAAGTCAATTAGAAAACGTCCTTACGTTTAATTGAGCTGTCTCGAGCATTTAGGAGCCAGCGCGAACATGTATCGTTATGATAATTTGGGGAAAGCACGGCTTTTGGGCGATAGTGTAAAAGCGAAAGTTGTTCGTATGCATTTTTGTAGCGGAATTTCTAGGTCAATTGCATGGAGATCTCCGGGCGCTTTAAAAATATAACCCGATTAAACCTCCTGAGTTAATCACCTAATAACGAAGTCTTCATTAATTATTTCATATTGTTAATAATGAACTAAAAACTATTAATCATAATAAATCTCGGAATTGTTGTTATAAATAACTATGTACCTATATTGGGCCTTTACGTATATATGTACGGCCTTACGTACATAAACCGCATTTGTGGTTTTACATTGTTCAACCACTGATTTTTCGAAGGATGCAGGAAGGAAATTCATTATCCGGTTATTTTGGCGGCTTTCTGATACATATTTATGGCGCATTGGCATTGACTTCTGCTCGTTTTATAATTTATTTTACTAGTATAGATTTTATTAATTTAGTTTTTATTAAAGTACATTTTATTAATTTAGATTTTATTAAAGTAGATTTTATTCAAGTAGATTTTATTAAAGTAGATTTTATTAAAGTAGATTTTATTAAAGTAGATTTTATTAAAATAGATTGATTGCTTGAAATGAAAGTGCCTATGAACACTGTTCAGTTCATGATCCAATGTATGCGGACGCAGCAGCAGTAGCGATCGATGGCTTGTGCACAACAGTATGGCAGAAGAGAAATGGGCCTATTTTCCTCTCGCCCTTGACCGACAATCCGAATGTAGGGCACTTCTATTTTGAGAGTTTATGCGAGAGATGCTCGCTGCGAAGTTTATTTTAAATTGCCAGGAGGGGCACGACGATTTACATGGCGAATAATCCTGTCGAGCCATTACCATGCTCAAGAGCCAATTTGTTACGTGATGCCCTCGAATCCTTTCCGATCATTTCTTCAACGTGCTTTTCCTCGTCATTATTATCCTCATTGTTGTTATTATTCTTATTTATTGTCATCAGTATTATTGGTATTAAATATTATTGTTATTAAATATTATTGTTATTAAATAATATTGTTATTCAATATTATTGTTATTAAATATTATTGGGTACTATTATTATCACTTCATTAACACCCTAAACAACTCCTTTTGTTATCCTTTGAATAACGTTCTCCTGATCCTTGTTAATTAATATTCGCCTTGGAATCCCTCCAGGAAAACTTCCTCTCGGCACAATAGTGCGTCTCATAGAATTGATGCAAATTTCCCGATTCAATCAACGGGATCCAAATCGATTATTTAATGAATTAATCAACTTGTGAAGATTGTTTTGGTTAATGAAATTGGTTTATAGAAAATATATATTGAAATTGGTTTATAGTAAATATATATATTGAAATTGGTTTATAGAAAATATATATATATTGAAATTGGTTTATAGAAAATATATATATATTGAAATTGGTTTATAGAAAATATATATATATTGAAATTGGTTTATAGAAAATATATATATTGAAATTGGTTTAGTTGTTACTTGCAAAAAAAGATAATATTTTATTATCGCCTTCTTCTGTTGTGCGTCCTGTTTGTGTTGTGACATCGGCCAACATCGGTATAAATGTAAACAAAAAAAGTGACGGTGTTACAGTTCCGTCGACCTCAGTCGTGTCGTGACATACATGAGGCGTCGAAAAGAGCTCCAACCGGCCCTGAACCGAGCCGTCGCGGCCAGAGGCAAAGCAGAAGAAGAAGAGGAAGACTGAAAGAGAAAGTATGACGAAGAATTTAACCTGGAAACACACTTCGCCGGGCGATCGGTAAAAGTGAAAGCCATTGTTTTGCTTTCTCAGGCCCGGAATGGTTAAAGGTGTCTAAAAATGTGCTCGATTCGTGTATCTTCGAATCTCGTGCGAGTAGAAATTGGCGTAGGAGGATGGTTTGGTGCTCGACCTACTAACAATAAGTAATTTTTTATCGAACCGTGCAGTACCTTCTTATAGTGGCCCAGTAGAGACCTCCATAAAGATCACATATATTGACCCAATAACGACTTTCCTACTTTTATTTATATCTTGACGATCTGTTTTCTCAAATAATAGGATGATGAGCTCGCTCGCTCGCCGCCTCGCGCCTTCGGCGCTCGCTTTTTAAGACAGTTAACTGGAGCTGTTTACATCCAACTTTATATTATTCAATTTATATCTTATTTACGTTTATTTAAAATTTTATTTTTTTTTTCAATTTTAATAAATTATATAAGTTATTAAAACATTTTAATAAAATATATAAGCTATTGAAACATTTTAATAAAATATATAAGCTATTAAAAAGTAAAGTTAAATAACAGCGTTTAAAAATCAATTCAATTCGTTTCCTCAATTTTCTGAATTAATGGGATGATGAGCTCGCTCGCTTCGCGAGCTCGCCGCCTCGCGCCTTCGGCGCTCGCTTTTTAAGACAGTTAACTGGAGCTTTTTACATCCAATTTTATATTATTCAATTTATATCTTATTTACGTTTATTTAAAATTTTAATTTTTTTTTTAAATGTTAATAAATTATATAAGCTATTAAAACATTTTAATAAAATATATAAGCTATTAAAACATTTTAATAAAATATATAAGCTATTAAAACATTTTAATAAATTATATAAACTATTAAAACATTTTAATAAAATATATAACCTATTAAAAAGTGAAGTTAAATAAAAGCGTTTAAAAATCAATTCAATTCGTTTCCTCTATTTTCTCAATTAATGGGGCGATGAGCTCGCTAGCTTCGCGAGCTCGCCGCCTCGCGCCTTCGGCGCTCGCTTTTTAAGACAGTTAACTAGAACTTTTTACATCCTACGTTATATTATCCAATTTATATCTTATTTACGTTTATTCAAAATTTTAATTGTTTTAAAATTTTAATAAATTATATAAGCTATTAAAACATTTTAATAAAATCTATAAGCTATTAAAACATTTTAATAAAATATATAAACTATTAAAACATTTTAATAAAATATATAAGCTATTAAAACATTTTAATAAAATATATAAGCTATTAAAAATAAAGTTAAATAAAAGCGTTTAAAAATCAATTCAATTCGTTTCCTTAATTTTCTCAATTAATGGGATGATGAGCTCGCCGCCTTGCGCCTTCGGCGCTCGCATTTAAGACAGTTAACCGGAGCATTTTACATCCAACTTTATATTATTCAATTTATATCATATTTACGTTTATTTAAAATTTTAATTTTTTTTTATTTTAATAAATTATATAAGCTATTAAAACATTTTAATAAAATATATAAGCTATTGAAACATTTTAATAAAATACATAAACTATTAAAACATTTTAATAAAATCTATAAGCTATTAAAACATTTTAATAAAATATATAAACTATCAAAACATTTTAATAAAATATATAAGCTATTAAAACATTTTAATAAAATATATAAGTTATTAAAAAGTAAAGTTAAATAAAAGCCTTTAAAAATCAATTCAATTCGTTTCCTCAATTTTCTCAATTAATGAGATGATGAGCTCCCTCACTATGCGAGCTCGCCGCCTCACGCCTTCGGCGATCGCTTTTAAGACAGTTAACTGGACGTTTATTCAAAATTTTAATTTTTTTAAATTCTAATAAATCATATAAGCTATTAAAAAATTTAATAAAATATATAAGCTATTAAAAAATTTAATAAAATATATAAGCTATTAAAAAATTTAATACAATATATAAGCTATTAAAAAGTGAAGTTATATAAAAACCTTTAAAAATCAATTCAATTCGTTTCCTGAATTTGTTAATTATTGGGATGATGAGCTCGCTCGCTTCGCGAGCTCGCCGCCTCGCGCCTTCGGCGCTCGTATTTTAAGACAGCCTACTGGAGTTTTTTACATCCAACTGTAATGCTTGTACCCAAAATATAAATTTCATTTTTAGTATAAAAATCATAGTTTACAATTATTAAATGTTAAATATGGAAAGGAACAGACACTTCTTGGTTGAAATATATTTTTTTAATTTTGATATAGCACCCGTCCGTTCGACAATAAAATTGTAGTCAAGGCAACGACAAATTTACTTTAAGAAAAAATATTAAAATCTTGTTCATTAAGAATATAATTTGTTCATATTGTAGAAGCTCGTTTCATTACAAAAATAGGCAAGACAAGAAGTCTTCATTTAAAAATTCTATGACGTTTCAAAAAAATTTTTCCTTGATTCAGTACTGACATTATTTAGGCAGGGGTGGTATCTGTTTAACATCGGCTGGTAAGGGCTAATCCCAATCGTTACCTGTTATCGATATTCGATCATATAGCACTTTCGTATAATAATAATAATAAATATCTGATTGCTTATTGATCTTTCGTACAATGGTCCCTACTCTTTTCTATATTCTGTTAAATGTTTCAATAATGACTATTATATGGCATATAAATCTACGAATAATTCCAACAATATATGTATACACATGCAGTGTCTCCCAAATCTTTAAATATGAAATACGTCACGGTGTACAACAATATGTACCCCCTGTTTACCATGACCAACAAGAAAACAAATAAAACCCACTAGTATTAATAAACCATAAAAACGAGTTTGTTAATTAATCGGAATGGATTGATTGCTTCCTGCCATATGTCGGTCGTACATCATTAACATATTGCATCCATCCTCACTTTGACTTTTCCTAGCGTTTATCTAGAAGCCAGTGCTTTATTGATTTCGAGCAATTTAACGAACACAATAGTCGTCGCTGATAGCGGCATTATTTATAGAACGGTTATCATAGGAAGTGATGCAAGGACAAAGGCGGATCGGTTTTGGAAATTCTCCGGCTTTAGCGTTCAAGGAAAAATAGCGGTGGGCATGTCGCAAGGTCATGCATAGACGCAATGGAGTTGGCAATTATTTTGCACGTACGCAGCGGATTAACACTCTTGTTTGTTCCGCTGTGGACTTAAGACCATAACGTCGTAAGGATAAGACCATGACTCAAAAGGATGAAGATATGAAAAAAAAATTCAAAAATGAAACAAATGAAGAAATGAAACAAATGAAGAAACGAAACAAATGAAGAAACGAAACAAATGAAGAAACGAAACAAATGAAGGAATGAAACAAATGAAGAAATGAAACAAATGAAGAAACGAAACAAATGAAGAAACGAAACAAATGAAGAAACGAATCAAATGAAGAAATGAAACAAGTGAAGAAATGAAACAAATGAAAAAAACGAAACAAATGAAGAAATGAAACAAATGAACGCATGAAACAAATGAAAAACTGAAACAAATGAGCACATGAAACAAATGAAAAAATGAAACAAATAACACAGAAATGAAGCAAATGACGAATACCCAAGAATCAAACAAAAACAACCAACATAAACTTGAAAAACATCAACGAATCGTTTAGTCCAACAAACAAGCTAAAATCGGTTTTAACCAATAAGCTGTGAAGGTTTTTTCATAGGAAACGCAGGAGATACATAAAGGAGACGACAAAGGCAACGTACTATTAAGAAGGTTGAGTCTTCTCAAGGATAATGCACAGCGCTTCTACAATATAAACGAGAACATAGAGAAGATACATCTTGGTTATTAATTTGCTGAAGTTTATCAACCTTCCCGGACAACAGCGGCCTGCTGCCATTGAGTGGTGCCATTTTAAACCTCGTAAACAAAGTCCAATCGCGAGACTGAACAACGAACGCGATTTATTGCATTCTCAATGATATCTCGACCTAGGCAAGGCTAGTGGGTATAAGCAGTCTTTATGGGATCTGCTCTGCAAAAAGTGAAACTTGTTCCGCCTCACGACTAAATCGAGAGAACGCTATTTAATGATATTAACCTTTATTTTTCGCACGGACTAAAAGCGCACAACTGAGAACAGATTCCATTGAGAAGTGAGAGGTCATCGGTGAGCCCTGCTCTATTCTCTATTATATTGCAGCACGCGTGAATTATTACCGTAATTTGTATCTAGCGGTATTTTTCAATATTGTACTCTTTTAAAGACTCCTCGAATACCTGCACGAGAGGCCAAACCGTGGAATTATACATCCGCGCTGGAGAATTAAGAAATTATGCTAAACATACAAACAACACCGCTGTGTTATTATCGTTAATAATCCATGACATGTATTTACATATATGACAGACTGGAAGGTTGCATATCTGCCGCAGTGCGAGACCTTTTCTTTGGGAGAAGAAAAAACTAAGGCCAAACTGCATACACTGGTTTCATTGTTCTCATTTCCGTAAACTTTGCGTTATACAACAAGTGGCAGCGATCGAACAAATATCATACATAATTCTTATCGAATTTACATATTTAAAAAAATCCTCATAACATATTTTAAAAAAATCCTAATGTTGTTTTTAAAGTGTCCAAGGTTGGGTATAGTTCCAATTTGATTGTTTCGGAGATATCCTGCGCGATATTTTTGTATATTTTCCTATTGATAAAAATGAAAAATGCAGGAAAATCTGAGAATACTAGGAGATCTAAGAATGGCAAAAATCTAAGAATAATAAAAAATCTAAGAATCATAAAAAATCTAAGAATCATAAAAAATCTAAGAATAAAAAATCTAAGAATAAAAAATCTAAGAATAAAAAATCTAAGAATAATAAAAAAAATCTAAGGATATGGTAATGTTTGTAAAAATAGCGTTCATGCACATATGTTTGCACATATCTCGCAGGAATAGCTTTTCCATGAATGTGTGACTCAAGGCAAATCTTTCGTACTGCCTACATGTCCGTGCATTGCGACAATTTCTTTGTCTTATTATGTTAAATAAGCGAAGGTACATATACTTGACCTTCCAATTTCAAGGTATCCGCAAGAATTTCAATTCTGTGGAAGGCGTGCAATGCTGATTTAAAGGCATGTCGTGAACGAGCTTTAAGGGGAATATGAATGAAATGTTTTATAATGTCAAGTCTAGCAGGTTTATACTTTGCTCAATTCTAGTTTTCTTAATTCTAAATTTCCCAATTCTAGTTTTCTCAAATATTTTTCTTAAATATTTTTCTCAAATACTTTTCTCATAGTTCTTCCAAACCCAGAAACTCTTCTCAATCCTACATTTTTGAATGACGAGAAAATTGTCTCAGACTATTGAAAGCGACCAATTTGGCGCATTACACATGAGTCAAGTCCCGTAGGCGGCATTTAGAAATGTCAAGATCGACTTTTTCTTCTCGAGTTAACTTTGCGATTTCCTGGTTCTCTGGAAAGTGGATTCGCCTTGCCTTGCGCTGGCTGACCTTCCGCAAGTTACCTCCGACCTCCTGTAGCCGCATTGCTGCGCTTTTACTTTCCGTTTATTTCCTCGTCCTGATAAATGAGGTCCTTATAGGTGGATTATCCTTTCAGTTTGCTCGTTGGTTTTTGCGGAGGATGTCATGACCTTTGCTCAATATGTAACGGAATCTCTATACCTATCAGATCTCAAATAATATGAACAACAAATATCTCTAAATAATAAATATTAATTAATGATCACAAACAGGATTTCTCATGACCTCCGAAGCAGAAATTTAATTATAGGCTTTTTTCCATTGATAATAAACTTCCCTTTTAAATGGTTATATTTAAAATCGATGCCATATTTGTTTCTTTCCTTTTTTTTCATGATATATTGTCTTGTATCTCTTTTAGAGACCTGAAGTTGCTGTAAATTTACAGCGAAACCTACTGCATTCTGTATGAAATATGAAATATTATTAACATGAAATAAATCGTGACGAATTGTACCACTGTTTGTACATTAACCCTAAAATTGCACTACTGTTTATTTAAATTGTATCATAAAGTAGAACTGAACAATATTACTAAAATAGTTTGAATTTGAATTGGATGAAAATATCCATCAGCACTCTAAAATCTAGGACTTAAAACCTATAGCTATCAAGACACCAAGACTTTGAAATTAAACAAAAAAATGTAAGGCTATAAAGGTACTAAGGGTTTGACAATATGTTTAAAAAAATGAATTTAGAAAAATTAACTTCTAAAAAAAAATTATATCTATAAAGACACTAAAGGTTTGAAAATAAATTTAAAAGACTACATTTTAAAAAATTACTTCTAAAAAAATTTAGATCTATAAAAACACTAACAGTCTTATTCATAAACGAAGACTAACTTAGGTCTAGTTTAACCGTCATAAATAGTTGTCAAATGAATTATAACCTCAAAATTTAGTATTTACGCGGATGACCGAGATTCCGTACAATGCGCTTTGAACCTGATTTAAATGTATTTTGTGAATAATACAGTTTCAGTTTTACTCAAAAACAGTGCTTAAATCTGGTTCAAACCGCGTTGTACGGAATCTCCGTCATCCGCGTAAATACCAAATTTTGAGGTTATAATTCTGTTGACAACTATTTATGACGGTCTAACTAGAACTACGTTAATCTTCGCTTATGAATAAAACTGTTAAGGTTTGAAAATTAATATAAAAGAATGAATTTAAAAAGAATTACTTCTAAAAAAATTACTTAAAAAAAATTACTTCAAAAAGAATTAGATCTATAAAGACACTAAAGGTTTGAAAATAAATTTAGAAGACTACATTTAAACAAATTACTTCTAAACAAATTTAGATCTATAAAAACACTAACAGTCTTATTCATAAACGAAGACTAACGTAGGTCTAGTTAGATCATCATAAATAGTTGTCAACAGAATTATAACCTCAAAATTTAGTATTTACGCGGATGACCCAGATTCCGTACAACGCGGTTTGAACCAGATTTAAGCACTGTTTTTGAGTAAAACTGAAACTGTATTATTCATAAAATACATTTAAATCAGGTTCAAACCGCGTTGTACGGAATCTCGGTCATCCGCG
>JAWQRP010000650.1:0-25266 GCA_033557875.1 Quadriops clusia
CTCTCTCTCTCTCTCTCTCTCTCTCTCTCTCTCTCTCTCTCTCTCTCTCTCTCTCTCTCTCTCTCTCTCTCTCTCTCTCTCTCTCTCTCTCTCTCTCTCTCTCTCTCTCTCTCTCTCTCTCTCTCGCTCTGTTTTGTTCACTCATTCGCATGTGTCTCGCCGTCTCTCTTCCTCTCATGACCAGCCCTCGCCTTATTGGCAACGAATTATTGACGTGACAACTTAGCCTACGAATCCTGATTCTACGAACACAACGTAACACATGGGTCCTACCTACGATAGACGATCACAGGTAATTAATTAAATTAATTCCGTTGGCCAATTAAAATCAGGGATGATTAGTTGAATCTCCCGCCATTTTAGCTTTTAGGATATTTCCTTTAAGCCCCTGTTGTTTACAAAATACGTAAGCATCCCCCGGAACGTCACAATATATATAGATTGCTGGAGTAAAAACTACAGAATGTATACGAAATTGTATTTTACTTCTTGTTTAAATTGATAATTTTTTACTTGATTTGCTGCTATGATTTTTTTTTCCTTTTCTTATATCTCATACATTATACATACACCAGGTGCAATTTTTTTTAATATTTTAAGGTAAGATTAGTTTAGACGATAATTTCATTTTCTGCTAATATGTGTTTAATTTATTGTAGAGTTGGAATTTAGAGTTGCCATAATTTATCCTTAGTTTTAATTGATATTTCATCCAGCATTTAATTAACGTTAGCATGAAAATTTAACGTACCCCGTAGTCTTCTAAATTAATAATATCTACATAGCTCATATTACGCACTGCAGGTATCTTGAGCAGTGTTTCCGTTAAACAAGAAATTGTAGACAACATGAAAGTTTTGAAAAATCGCCTCGCGGGGTAGCATAAAGATGTGATTCATTCTTGTGAATCACATGATAATAGGATGGGGCAGGATGATTTAGAACTAAAATTGTTTGCTACCACTAAACCGAATGCTGCGTGGGAGACTTGGAGAGGAGTCGGCATTACATCATACTTATATTCGAATTAATTCCACATTTGCAAACAATTTTAACGATTTAGCTTGGATTGTTATTTTTGATATTAAAACTTTATTGTATGCATTGAATTACTTTCTGAGCTAAGTCACTTTTTAATTTCATTCTTAAAGGAGTTTCCTACCCACTAGAAAAACACTGTTTGAAAGTGTTAAATTCCACTTTTATGTACAAATAAAATAAGTTATCTACCAGATTCATTCTTCGTATTCTACGAGATAAAAAAAAGCGTTATGTATCTGCGGTTTCTCGAATTTATTTTCAGATGTGTTGGTCCTGAGTGTGTAGGTCCAATATGAGCGTAATATTGGTGATGCATGAGAGGAAACAAAACTGCCCACGCCGATTTCGAAACGTGTTCACTAAAGAAACTAAATTGTGTCCAGAATAACATGTTCATAATATTTAATAAAATGCTGCTCACGAATGGTGGCGAAAGTATTTGCTGAATGTACCTTTTCAAACGACTGCAAATTGTACGTTTATTTAGAGTTTCTGTGCTGAATTGTAAGATTTTCAGTCAAAGGACCAATAAGTAGTTACTCCCCAATTTGCACGACCAAAAAAATGGTTTACAGAACTTGCAATTTGCCATGTTTTTAACGAGTTTCGTACATCTCCAATTAGAATCCGGCAAGAAAATATCTTCGTGAAAAGTATCTTTTTCTATTAATTACATAAAGTTGTATTTGCATATTTCATTTTTAAATTGCCGCATGCTTTCATTTGAATTATTAACTCCTTCGAAACGCAAATTACAGTATCGGTAATTTTAATTAATCCTCCGTATATGTATATACCTTTTTATGCCATATTTAACATTTACGTGTTCAAATTACAGTCCTTCATTAACTGCTAGACTGAATATTTTATAATACAATTATAAACTCATTACAATAAACTAATGTGCACTAACTTAAAATAGTTCATAATCCAACACTGATGGAGCTCAAATATTTTACTATTATTGAGAAGCAAACATAAAATATTTTATGTATGTATTTACGACACATTTGCGGATAATGGGCTCCATAATGAAGCACCCACTTAGTTAATTCACCTCTTGTGACACTATTCATTTTTCACTTCGACACAATGTCATTCATTTCCTTTTACACGTAGGAATAAATGTACACAGTCAATACATATATTTATACATATAATAAATATTAATAAAAAAATATTATTTTAATGAAAATATCTATTATTAATTAAACATGTCTATCAATCGCCTACTACATATAAAGGGGAAAGATAATATGTTCTTTCCAGAGTAAATTCCTGAAGTAAACCTTTTTAGGAAATTATCTTGAAAATATTGGTTTAACGTCACTTTTGACGTAAAGATGTTAGGGGCGTATTTGCTCTGCGTTGTTATCCCTGCGAATATGACAAAGAAGTGACAATTTTCGCGATTTATGACGGATTGCATTGCTGTCTTTGTCTGCGAGATATTCCTCTCAAAATTTAGCTTCGTTCTAGTTTTACACCTACGCAAGTAGTTTCTCGTTCAGGCGAAAGGCGTATTTTCAGTGGGCGTTTTATTTAGTAAGTTAGGATTGAGGGTATTTTAGGGTTATCGCTTCGCAACTTTATCAAGATGATTTGCAGCGATGAAAATCTAAGACTAAACGTACAATCTAATTATTCATGATCCTTTGAAGTTCAAACCTTTGAAACGTCACACTGCTTCTTCGGCGCCCTTTTTATAAAAGATGAGCAGAAGTAATTTAATCCTTTTACAGTGCGCGATTCTTTTTATAGAAAATTGCAAGATGGGACTTACTTTACTCCTTTGTTTAAAAATTTTCCGAAGAGGTCTACCCTTTAAAAATTACTAATGTGTCAAGAAAGGTTAAATTTCAATACCAATGAATAAAGATAATTATTTATTTGTTTAAGGAAATAAGGGAATTGAAGCGGTACTGAGGTAATTGGTGGAGGCGCACCAAGTAGTCTGCAAAATATTCTACAAATAATGAAACTTTATATTTTTACAATATAACTGACTGTGAATGGAGGAGTTTAAAGACATGTATGCCACTTTGTCGACTCATATGTATGTACGAATGCTAATATCAATAGGTATTATTGATAAACTGTTTAATGTCGACATCGCTAAAAGGGAGTGCAGGCCTTGACCCTTGTTTGTCCTAGCCTAGCCTGACCTACTTCCGGTTCGCTGCAAAAGCACACATGTACGTTTCCGTCCCTGTTTAATATTTCGCACATATTTGTTTTATAAAATAATGTTTTTCTATGTCCGTTTACATTTTTAATTAAATTTATTATGAACAAATAAACCAGATATAATTATTTTAGTAAACATGGAATGTAAATGGAACGAAATCTTTCATGCATTTAGTTGAAATATCAATCTCATGGGATACAGTAAAATACTAAAAGAGGAAAAAAACAAATGCAAACAAACTTGAACAAATTGCACTGACCAATAAGATTAGCGCTCTAAAAGAAATAAACAAACATGAAACGCAAATAAACACTAAAACAGCTAAACCATCACCAATCTTTGTCTATTAAATTACTAATTACGAAGACATGATCAAGAACTTGAGCAATGCACTAGACGCGAACAAAACTTTAAATATATTCCTAAAACGATACCGGTAATAAAAATTAATGAAGCACATATGAAAATATTGCACTAAACACCATCTCACAAGGTAAAATAAATTAATTTCAAAATTATTCATAGATTTAGATCATTCTGAAAACAACAAAGATGTCTACAACATCGATTGACTATTTAATAAATATACGCATAACTGTAAAGCCGCTAAGAAAAGCAAAATACAGTATGTACGATGCCAGCAGAATGGGCATTAAAATCGTATTATAAGTGACCCCTACCCTTATGTAGAATGCGGAGGAGCACACAATACCGTTAATTGCAAGAAAAGGACAAGCTCTGATGCTACCTGCGCCTTATGCAACGATGGTCGTAAATAAGGCAAATCACAGATTAAACTTACAACACAGAACCAAAGCAATTATCATATACTATTCTCCAAAGATACCTGAAACATAAACAAAAATTGTTAAGAAATTGAAAATAAAGAAAAATGAGTCCAAATCCAAACGAAAAAAGAATAATGAATTCAAAATCCAACGAAACAACATTAGAATACCATGTTCTACAAGTATTCAATGCCTTGATATACACATGGACAATAGAAGGACCTGCAAAGAACACGTAGTCAATAAACGTAAGTAAATAGACTTGAAGTCTAAACAAACGCGCTGGGTAATCGGAAGACAATCCAAGCCTTCGCTGGAAAACTTACTTCTCCTGGACAAATTTATCCCAAAATTAATTTAGGTTGACGGAGTCGAGATCTGGGGATGTGCAAAGAAATCAAGTGTAATCACAATCCATTCAATCAATTCAACCCAAACTAATTCGGACGAAAGAAGAGGCGCCCTAAACGACTCAAGCTAGATAGATTGCAATAAATTTTTAAATCATTCTAATGCTCTTATTCCACCCATTGTTGGATTTTACTTAATAAAACAATGTTAAAGAAAGAACGGCCTAAGACCTAGAACAGAGGGTTGTCAATGGAGAAAACCAAACCACAACATTGAAGAGTTTTTAGCTCTTAAAGCATTAAAATAGTTTGCACTCTGGACCATATTAGCCCATACATTGTTAGTTGTTTTATCAGCGTTTCTTTCGAGAATATAGACCCAGTTTACAAATAAAATAGTAATATTTAGTTAACGTAAACATTAGTTGAGTCGGTACTATAGCTGCTATAACTGTGTTACAGTTTACTGTATTCTGTCAGCAGTTTTTTGCGATAACTTCTGCAAATTAAGATCAATAAAACCCTCATCTCAACTTTAAAAAACGTTTTCATATTATTTTAGCGGAGTTTGTTCTTCATACTTATTCAATAGAATATCTACCAAGAAACTACATAGGCACTTCAACAACAATGAATTTCAACGTTCGTTGGCGTAGATATAAAAGCAAACAAATACAATGCCCAATTACCGGCATGTTTACTGTGCAAGTTCGTTATTCTGATAGACAATAAAGTAATCTATTTACTTTATAGACTATTGTAAATCCAAATATATTTTATTTAAAAGCGGGGTTAAATCAAAATGGCTAATCCACATACTAGGAAATGTGAATACGATGTTCAAATATCAAATGCTTTATGTTTTCACCGAAATTTGTAATATTGTCCCGTTGAATTTACAAATGGTTTAACCTTTTGAACATAATCTACAACGAATTTTGCTAAATTTCTTTGTAAGCCGAAATATACAGTGGAACCTCGGTTATTCGTACCCGCGAGTTTCGTTTTCCCGCATATATCGTCTTTTCCCCACGGTCCCAATAAATGTCTATGTAATCAAAAACCGTATTTATCGTTTGTCTTTTTATGTTTTACCGCATTATTCATTTTGACGGTCTTCAAACTCATCGATAATAACACGTTTTTATTAAAGCCTTTTCTTATTGTTCAATATCCGACCTAATGGGTGTAAACATGTAAATGTAGCTGGCCATGGTGTAAACATGTATAGATAAGAAATGTGATCCCAAACTAATTAAAATTTGCTTAATAATTTGGAAAGTAGACGTTATTATATTCAAAGTAATAATTCTTAACGATCAAAAATTGTTAACTTTTTAAAAAACCGTACATAAATTATTTTTTTCAATTATATTACATAATTTACTTATGTTTTAATATAATATGATAAATAAATAAGTTTTCTTAATTTGTAGCTGGTTATTTCTAATTTTTTCATATTAGGCCGCTATGATCGTTTTCCCACGATCATCGTTTTTTACAACCTGTCCCTACGAAACCGATAGATCGAGGTTTCACTGTAAATGTATATATTTATATATATATATCGATTTTATGTGGACTAGTTGAATTATTATTAGCTATGCAACCTCCTAATACATATGTTTACTGAGGGAAATCTACATTTAATGGATAACTGCTTGCGGGCAAAATAGGCAGCAGAAGGCAAATGTGAGCAGTTTGTTGCCTAATCAATGTTAAGTATACGAGCCTAAATAAATAGAGGGCCTTAAATTGAGGAAGGACTTTAATGCTTTAATGACATTCTCTTTGGAGACTACAATTTGTACACAAAAATAAACTCCATCGTATTCGGTAGGGGTATAATTCTTGTTCATGGCAGGTACTAAATCACCTACCAACGCAACGGCTCTACCTGATTTCTACAAATTGATGCTGGGATGCAACAAGTTAATTACAACACAATTTAACGGTTAATTACAAGCTTCTATCTTGCTATGAGGTTGTGTAACAACATAATGCAATTTAAAGGTAGACCAAAGAGATCCCTTAATGCACCTTACATGGAAAATAATTGATTTAACAGGAAGTTAGCCGTCCCGAGGTGAAATTGCGTGTAGGTGAGGGTTACACTTCCGCATTACCCTGCAGGCGTAAATGATTTTGAAGAAAGAAATTATCACTGTCACAGGAAGAGGAACCCTGCGGAAATTCTCTGATAAGGAAAATTACCTTTTGCGTGCCTGGAAACACACGATATCGGGGTAAATAAATTATGGATCGCCCACTTGCATCAAAGCAACACTTTAACTAAATTTACAGTTTTAGGTATTATAAATGATAAGTAAGTCGTAATTCATTGCTATTCGTTGTTCATTGCGTTCAATACCAAACAAAGCTATACGTACTCAAGTTTTAGACTATATATACATATATTACTTAATGCTGTTTATCTATTTCTTAAGTTAATTTAATCCCAGGAAACAGTAAAACCTCGTTTAATGGGGTTTCGTAAATACATATACTTTATGTGCTATATCATATAATCTATACACATCATTTAATATTTAAAATAAATTTAAAATATTTCCCTCTTTGCTTATGTATTTGTCCGAAGCCACAGCAGTCTTCCACACTTGTGGGTTACGAAAAAAAGACATGAAAAAATACGGTAATTAACTGAGAGAATTGTGATGTAAATTGGAAAACATGTACAATGCGCTGAGGCGGTCTGTTTTTCTCTCACAAACCAATTATTTTATTTGTAATATAAGGGATAGATGCGTATTATATAAGTTTGTTGTCGCATTAAAAGATAATATGAATAATAATTTCAATTAAAATAGTTATAAGCAGTTTTAAAATAGAAACGAAAGAATGTACCTATCAGAATAACTCTGCAGGTGGTTTTTAAGAAAATACGTTAACCCAAGTGACTTGTGTTCTTCTTGTATTATTTATGTTTATTCACTATCAACCGTTGCTGATGATTTTTGTATAATAATAATATTATGATATTTTGATAATGTTTATTCTACTTAACAATTAATGCCATAGTAAACGATTCCTACTGGCATGATTACAATACGTAAATGAGCAAGGCTACGACATTTACGACAAATCTTTGGGTGGTTTTACTTTCTCAAGATTTGGCAGTATTTAAAATAGCAGACTTCAATCAAGTTAGTGTTACTTGGTCTTTACTTCTAGAATAACAATGATAACAATTTCCAACCAATTGCTCTACTACATTTCCTATACGACTACTCCAACTTGATAAATATTGATACAAACACAATTCAGTTCCCAATAATGTTTAAGACAATATGAAAGATTGTATAAACATAAACGTATGATTTGTAAAATTTTAATATTTATGCACTTGCATTAAAAAATATGTATTAATTAACAATGAATTATCTCTAAAAAAAACACCATATACTGCATGCCCTAGGTTATGTATTTATAAATCCACTTACACAAAATTTTGCAATTTTGATTAAACATCTGTTTGTAATTGTGATTTATATTTTACGCTCTATTAATCCTCCTGTATAATGTTCTGATTTTGATACATATCAGTGTGCTTTGTTACTCCGAATAATAAAATTGATCATTGAGTAAGAGAATTGTTTAAAGAAAGAGGAAATTGAACCAATAAAATTGGGGCGAGAAAGTCACTTCTATTCGCACTGAATCTTAGGATTTCCTGCTAAAAGATTATTTAAGAAACATCACAAGTGGAATTTAAAAATGGAAATTTGTATTGAAATAAAGATCAATCATTCAAGTAATGGATAAATTGGCAAGGATTCCCATCTCTTTCTACCTTTGGTGTTGATAAAATCCTAGAAGATTTCATTTTTAAGTTCACTATTCATGTTTTTTAGTTTACATATTTTTCCCTAACTTTTTTGCCTTATTGCAATTTGTAATTTAAAAAGTAGAATATAGTTCATACTTCTTATATACTTTCTGATTTTAAAGAAAACGTCGGCACAATCTTTACCAATTGCAAGTTAAGTTCAAGACTTAATGCACATAAAAAGATAATAAAATTATGCAGAGCCAAAGCTGTATAAAGCTGCAAATAATGAGATTCAAACAAATTAAGCCAATTAATTTTCTAGTTTCCTAGGGACAAAATGCAAATATCGTTGATATAAACAATAATATACTATAGACTAGCAGACGGACCCGTTCTTCGAACGGGGTTAAAAGTATATAGTCCTTTTAAAACGGATGAGTGTGAAATATACATTGAGATAATGGAAGACAGGTGAAGACATTGTTAGAAAAAGAAGAATAGGTGTGCCTGTTGTTTAAAAGATTACATATTCAATTTTCTTCATCTTAACTATTTCTTCACCTCTTTCCCGCTTTGCCCCGTCTTGTCCAGTCCCATCCCGTATACTTGATTAGTTTTACTTTATTTAAATTTAATTTTAACACATTTTATTGTATTTCATTTTATTTCCCTTCCCGTTCTCGTCCCCGGTTCAGTCCCCGTTCTGCATTTATTTTCCCGTCCCGTGTTGGTCCAGCCCCCTTCAATATGCTTTTCTAAGCTTATTCTCTTTGATTTAATTCTTATTTTCACTAGTTTCCTTCTTTGTCACTATTTCTTTACTATAAACAATTTTGACTAAATATAAGTTAAACTTACTTTATATTAATCTCTTTCTCAATATTACTCGATTTAGATTATAAATACCCTAGGCCCCAATTCTTGAATCCATACAGAATGTACGGTATATATTCGGTGTCGATATAAATAAGGCGTTAATGAGGTTTGCACGATTTGTTTAAACCCATAAAACGCACACAAATTTTCTTAAGTTAAAATTTCAAATTCAATACTTAGGCACCTGACAAGAGGATAATAAAAAAAATATATGAAGATAGAGACATCAAGACACGTAAACTAAAGCAAGTGGCTAAATTTAATTACTTGTATCATATAGACAGTTGCGTTTAGTACTTGCTTTAGCCACTATCCTTGTGTAAATTCGCTTTTATTATATCCACAAGTAAATATTTGTCAAAAATTGGCAGTTGCCTCATAACCACAAACACTTGAAACGTTTTGAAGTCAAATTTCTGAAGTTTAGATTGTTTGATTTGTATGCCCGTTTTTCCTTTGCCCTCATTTTGATCCCTCCGGGGGCGAATTTTGGATATTTAAATGGCACAGTCTTGATTTCCCCGATGTTCCGAGCGAGCAGGGAAAATTTCATCGCGTTGCGACGACTTGTAATGTCAAAAAAATTTTTGGACTCCGATCTGGAGCTGTTGTGGACAGATATCTTAAATCAAAATTGCTACATTTTCATGTCTCCGACGCTCCGAATAAGCATGAAAAATTTCATCGCTCTGCGACGACCTGTAGCGTCAAAAAAAAATGTTGACTCCCCTTTTGGGGCCCTCTTTAGAGGATTTCGAAGATCAAAATAGCTGCATTCTCACGTTTCCGATTACCCGAATGAGCATGGAAAATTTCACCCTCCCACTATGTTGGCAAATGGTCGTAACTTTGATGATCTGAATCCACAAATTTTGCCTTTTATGTCATAGATGCAAATATACATTTCTCTGTGGTTACTTTAATACAAATTTTTACAACACTTCTTTTAAGCAGAAAATTTCTTTGTAATTTTTGTTAGGTCAATAATCAAAGTATTAATGACAATTGAAAACAAAATTAATATGACTATTTTATTTCAAATA
Organism: Quadriops clusia; assembly: GCA_033557875.1. Taxonomy (NCBI): domain Eukaryota; kingdom Metazoa; phylum Arthropoda; class Insecta; order Coleoptera; family Hydrophilidae; genus Quadriops; species Quadriops clusia. The sequence goes on from JAWQRP010000650.1 coordinate 10,077, forward strand.
TAATGGTTCATTTGTTTCAAATCAATCTGTTGCAGTTTCTTTTGCATATATGTATATATTTGACCAAAGAAATCTTTTAACTCATTATTCATTTATTTTTGTAGGATTATGTAATATCTCAATTATGATATTAAATATAAATATGGAATACATTTTCTCGATGTTCGCTTGAGTAATGGGAGATAATCCTCATTCCTGGAGGGCTAAGGAATGATACGTGAAAACAATGAGGTTAAATACAACTGAATGAACCAGCAGTAGAGGGTTAGATGCAAAACAATAAACAAATGCCATGAAATGAGCAACAGTGTGATCCACAGGTAGTGAGGTGGGGGCCGTGGGAGCGGCCGATCGATGGGACTCTTCGCCCACACAATGCGGCCGCCGCTAGCGAGATGAGCGGCCTCTCTCGGTGGTGCAGGTGCCCATGCCCGCAGGGCCCACTATACATCACTCGGTCTGGCCGCGACCGCGGTCGTCACCGTGGCTTTTCTTCATTGATAACCTAAAATTCTCCACGTTTATGTCTCTGAACATCAGGGTTTTTTGGGTCACAGCGTGAAAGAATGTATACAAATATATATAAAAAAAATAAATACTTGGATAGCGGTCGGAAAAAAATGTTTTATTTGTATTAGGCATGCCATATATGAGCAAACATGCCAAGATGGATTCTACATATTAACAAAACATTATTATTATTATTATTATTATTGATATTACTTTAACAAAAATAAACGATCAAATTTCAGGGTTTTCATTTTCATTTATTAATTTCAAAATCGAATCTAAATATAATTCTAATGGATGTTTCAGATTTCACAAAATGGACAATAAACTGACTAGAAAATGACTTACTCAAAATACATCAATAAAATCATACAAATACGTTGTACATCTCTCAATAGAACCAAATTGTTACGTATTTACTTGTTGTACTATAGTTAATATGCCTTTATCGTTAAATACTAATTAATATTTTGATTTTAGGTAGTTTTTTTCTGTTTAATATAAGAATGATTATTTGGCAATATCAATTCATTTGTAAATAGAAACTAGAATCAATAAAAAGTTGTAGGTTTTTAATATTTCACATTATTTATCAAAGAAACTGGTGGTAAATATCAATTAATTGCAGCATAATATATACTTTTTTTATATTTGAAATTTAAAATTCGATTGGAGGCAATGTTTCTCAACATAATTTTTAACAATAAAATTTCTTCCGCAGTTAAATTTTAGTTCAGGAAGGACTACCTAAAAAGAAAATTAATGTAATTTGAAGAATAAGTGCTATTTTAAGTGTAATATAATAATTTAAGGAAACAAAAACGTATTGAAATAGCTCCCACATTTTTTTGTCGTTTAAAATTTTATTACATACATATATCGTAGAGTATTTAATGGCCTTTACATCGTTTTAAAAACCATAAATCATCTGCTATAAAATATTTCATGCTTAAGGTTAATTGTAATCACTAAAACCCAACTGGCTTAGTAAAATTATTATTATACTATACAATCAAAGTTGGTTTACAAAATCTAATGCGCCTAGTTTCCTTATAAATCATGGAGGCTTTTTGCAGAAAATTTTGTATGCGTTGGTCGTAGCAACCCTTGTAATCCTCAGAAGCAAATCGGTAGGTACCAATAAATATAATGTTAAAAACAGGTCCACTTTGAAGCAAATTACAAGGTCTCCGGCCTTCCTTTTGTTTTGTATGACTTCAGCGAGGGGCAACGAACGACGACCTAACAAATAAATATTAAAACAAAGTTACCTGCTCACTTGTTTGAGCAAATTAAACAAAAACGACATCATGAATAATCTAATAGCGCACTCTAGAAATTTTACGGCGTCTTTCTCACGCAAATATTTATTTTCGCTATATTTTTAAATTACTTTCGTTATCAAGTTTATAAACGAACTGAAGCAAAAAGTATATTGGCAATTTTACGCAAATATAAAAGATTTCTCTTGAGTATAAAAAAAATACTGCTTCGACGTTACGTATCTGTACGAGGGCGCAGTAAAAGTAAGTAACCACATTTAGAGGTTAAAGACAGCGTTTCCGTGTTGCAATTTTGTTCCACCTTGTTGCATTATCAAACCGCTTCTTCGCAAATATGAGCCACCCTGGATTTTCCACGAAAGCAACTGAACTGTTATTTACTTTGCTAGTAAGTGCTTATTCGTTGCCCACATAAAATGCTCCAAACAGAATATAATACTTATTTACATCAATTGCTACAGGGACTTGAAATCTAAGAAAAAATCCAAGCGACAATCGCTAAAATTACCTGAAAAATGTATATTTTGGATATCTTCCTCGTCCAAAGGTACGGAATTAAAATAAGACGAGCTTATTTATCGTTTTATTTATATTGCGGTTATGACGCAGGGAAACATTTCACCTTGAGAATGGCAAAAACAAGATAGACCAACTCCATTTAGTTTAGTTGTATAATCAGAAAATTTATTTGTTAAACGAACTGCACAAATGATAGTGTTCTAAAGCGTACTAAATGGTATGAGTAGTTAAGTAATGAAAGAAAACAGGTGTTGAACATTTATTAATGTCACTATATTCGAGAACCTTACCCAAATTTAATTATATATTTGGACAAACCTTTCATCCTCGTAATGTTATAAAATTACATGTAAACATTAAACTTAATCAAAAACCGTGTTTTTAATAAACCACCCTACAGAAAATTCTGTAATCTCTACATAACCGCATTAAACAATTTTTCACCTCAATTTTTCACAGATATTGACGATTTCTGTCCCCAACAGTACATGTAGAATTTATATGCTGCATGTTTAAGGGATAACAATAGCAAGTTGTTTCTAAAAATGTTTATTTGTACAATTATTTGGAAGCTTGACAAACATCTAAATGTGTGGTGCATAATATATAATCAACACTTTTGTTTTTAGCATTTTCATGTTTTTGATAGAATTATTGTTCTAAACATAGTTTCGAAAACATTGGAAGCAGGTGCACATATAATTTTTTTCTTTAATGAAAACTACTGGAACTTTTCACCGATAAACTAATTGAACAACACCTGCTGATACCAAAATTGATAATCGAGCGGCTAGGGCGCTTCGACAGTATTTCTTGAAAATATTTTCGGAAGATCAAAATCGCATTTAATTAAAAACTAATTTAAAAGTCCAAAGAAAAGTCAGTTGAAAGCGACAGAAATTACAAATTTAGGCGGGTGACATTTTTAATAACTCCCTTAGTTCAAAGAAAAATGTACACTTACATGACAGCATTAAATAAGAATTACTAACTAATATTCAGGCGAATGACATTAAATATCGTATTGATAAAAATTGGGTACATAAGTTGCTGGGAAATTGTATTTAGTAATTTGCGTCACAAAGTTTGAGAATCACAAGAGAACGTTCAAACACGAGGTTCTTTAGTCTTTAATTTGCGAATGTTTTCACTGAATCGGTTCGAACAGATGGGAGTACTTTGTCAATGTTTGTCTGGATTAATATATCCTTTTCGCATAGTTTATATTTGAATATTTTGTCTGGTAGTTTAGACTGTACGCTGGCTTTGTAATTTGCCCACTCGAACTGACCCAGTCCCGAAAAACACACGTCTTTCTTAATTATAGCCATGCTAATTACTCGTAAACATCAAAGATCTGCGAACATAACGCTCATGCAATTAAGTGTTACGTTTTCAAGCATTGGAAAATTAATTGAATATTAGCTTGCCTTTTAAAAATAAACGTATTTTCGAAACCTCTGCCAATACAAAAATTTCGCATTGCAGTTGTTCATTGACTCTCACTTTTGTTTGATTGCCAAAATTACGCCTTATTTTTTCTACATCATATTATGACTATTGCCTACAAAAATATTATTATTACTTTGTATTTTCTTACAGGCGTTAAGAAATTAATTATATTTAAGTAATTATACGGAATTAGAGTTTGTTGAATGAATATGCAGAAATGAAATGAAGTGTAAGTACAATAGTATTTCAAGCAGATAGTCGTATTGAAATGTATGCATAAATACCTATATATTCTGTCTTGTTATGAAATAGTTTTTGTTTGGTCCTGCACAATACGTTCACCCGAAATTGCGCTTGTTGCAGATTCATTTTCAGAATGAAAATTTCAGTTTGTTTACACAATAAAATGTGTTTAATTTGGCAAGGCGAGGTGCATGGTGCCACTGACTTGTCAGGATATTTTTGTTAGTTTACTCCACTTAAATAAATGAAGAAAATTTTTAAGTTCGCGTATTTTTAAACTCTCGAGAATATAAAATTTTATAAATAGACTCCTTGAACATGTAAGGTCAGCTTTCTACTGGAATAATATTTATTCAGGACACAATACAACGGGATTTTTTTCCGCGAAATGGAAAGTATGCTCTGCATTCTTTTGGCAAAATGTACCAATAATTTATAGCGTTGCTAAATTTAATAATAAAGTAGGAGACCAACATTCGTCTTTATGCAGCAGTTCTAAAATAGAGCGGGGTTTCAAGAAATAGATATTTGGCAGCGCCTCCTGGGCATACAGAACCGCACGCACGGTTTCAGTCTGTTAGCTTTAGTTTTAGTGTAAAGTTTAAATATTAAGAAGTAGCTTAAATTATCTGTAGGGAACTAATTTAACATGAGTGGCCCGTTCAAGCGAAGGGCTTCTTTGAAAACTTTGCCCACACTGGGCGTCCCAATAAGCGGCACAAGAAGAAGGTCTTCAATTAGGCCATCACTTGCCCCCTTACCCAACCAGCAACGCGAAGTCCGATGGGATTTACTGGATAGGTGTCTCCTTCCTGTAGTCTTTTGCAATGCTGCTGCTGTTGTGGTCAGTTACGGCTTACATTTCATGCAATGGGGTGAAGTCGCGGTGTTTCCACTATTTGTGTTACTTACGGCGATTGCAACAGGATTGATACTGTGTTATCATAACTTGAAGGTAATTAGTTACTTATGTGCATATATATTATAAGTACTTGATGATTACAAACTCTAGTATAATATAGTTAATAATAAATTAATTTTTTTGAATTTTATAAATGCATGTATAATAAATAATGTTATGAATGTCTATTTTTAGTAATACGTACATCACAATTTATACGGTGTAAATGTGTACTATTGTACAATATTTGTAGATATTTCAGTAACACATTTATTTATTTACGGTAAGTACTCGAGTAAAAAATATGACGGCATGGACAGTTGTATGCTCTGATGGCAATTTGCAATTGAAATGTGCTACATTTATAGTGGATTATATAATTCCAAAATTATTTTTGTCCGGAATTCTACAATTTCCAATGTGCGCTCCTGCCCACCATCTAACCGAAATATATAGAATATTTTTAGATATACAAAATTATTAGCATCGATTCCGTGGATGAAATCTATTACTTTTACAAATTTGAACTTGATTAGATTAGGCGCAAAATTAATGATGGTTTCTGACGTACGTTAATACCGAAAATTTAATTTGTTGTACGTATTTATAGGTCCGTTGTTGGATTATCACAAAGTTTAATATAGAGAAGTTAAATGAACGCCTTAGTTAACCAACACGAAAGATATCAGTTTCAAATATAGCAATAAACTTCATTGAATCTCCTCTAAAACAAATTTGACAAATTAGATTCGTCCAATTAATAAACGCATACAAAGCTCGTAGAAGCATAAACTTTGCCCTTTAATTACTATTTAGTATACCAAATGTATACCATGCATATTTGAATATATAATACTTGTATTTAAAATCAATTCTATCGCTTACAGTAATTTGAGAGTAATCGTAGATCATTACTGCATAACAGAAATTAACATTATGCTTAAAGAGCGTAAAATGCAAAACTTAAAACAATCTTTTCAACAAATAATGAGTAAAATTTAGTGTTTACATAACATTTCATTGTTTGTATGGTCGAAAGGGTTTCCACCACAGGAAAAACACTTTGCGTTGCTCGAACACTGTCGAAAATAAACTCACCCCCACGTGAGAGTTGGAAGTCTGAATAAAGATTGTTTGGCCCGTGAATTATTTATTTGGTAAATATACCCCAAGATTTTGTACCAACATGCATTAAGCTTTTATAGCTTAATTTAGTAAAGCAAGCTGTAAAATTTATTGCACGTGCGACACAATCTAATTGACGTAAAAGCGCAAAGCTATAAATTGCAAATTTTAGAATTAGTTTGCCCAACTACATTATCAATGAGGAGGCGTCTATACAGTCACAAAGTTTAAATAGCACGTCTCTGATAAAGACATCACATAGGAGTTTATGATAAAACTGCACGTATTACTCTCGATGTCTAGGTATCGTACAACTATAGTTAAATAGCGTGGTATTGTGCCATTAGGGCTACCTATGCAAAGTTCAGCAATACAGCTAGTCACTATTATATTAGCTGCGTCAAAGGGTTCCTGGAAATGAACGTTTTCATATTATTCAGTTGCCTAGAAAATTGCATTTAGGTCTTCCAGTTCTATCGCGGGAATCTTTCTCTCACGATAGCACTACAATATCTATTCAATGTGATAGTAAATGTAATTAAAAATACAGAAATAATACGCGCGTTACTTTTCAGTAATATGTATATGTAGTATTATTAAGTTAAATTCAAAATAAATATGTTTTAGATAAGTATAAAGTTCTTTTAAGTCCGTATTCTTTATTGTCAAAATTTCCACGATGCATGTTGCGGGAGACTCGCTCTCCCATCATCAGGCACTTTGTTATATTGAAAATTATAGTCTGATTGACTTTTAATTCCAGGATTACAAGAAATATACACTTTGTTGAATTAGGATGAAAACGTTTTCATCCTAATTCAATAAAGTGAATATTACTTGTAATCCTTAAATTAAAAGTTAATCCGCCTATAATTTTCCATTTTACAAAGCGCAATAACATATTATTAATACATATTTTTGTATACAATTTACATTTTAAACATGGAAGTATCTAAATATATGCAAACAACAAATTCAGCAATAAAGCTTGTGGTACAGATGATCTAATAGCACGGAATATGTACACATCAGTTACAAAACCTCACTTGAAATTTGACTACAGTCCAAAAATAATCAGTGTTAAACATCATCCATAATTTATGAATTCTTGCGTATTTTAAATTTGTGCGTTTTCCAAAGTGAACACGTAATATTAGTTGCTCAACACTTCGAATCAGAATAGCGGCTGCTTATAATATATCGTTCATCTTTGGGTTATTGAGATTGATATATAGGTCACCTTGACGGCCAACTTCAAATGTGTCTTTTATAAGTTTATTTGTCTCAGGAAAAAAATTGACTCATTTGGCATCGGGAAGTTTTATACAATTTATCTGTAAAACAAATAGAGGATGTGTACTCACTTAAAAGTTGTACAACTCAAATTAAACACTACCAGGTGCGGAACTTAAGCTTATGATGGCGATATAAATGTCACCTTTCACTATACGTTAAACTAATATGTTATAAAACATACGAAATTTTACAAGCACATAAAAATGAATTTATGTACCTAACAGCTTAAGGCCTTTTAGGGAATATACAGCTGTGGGAAATGAAAATTACAACCATCTTACAATGAACTGACATGGCAAATGCTCAAAATTTTCCTAACACTTCTCTCTTTGCCGAACCATTATTAAATAAACTAGTTCCGCAGTTGGGTATATACGAGACCTATACATACATTATGCACCTGTAATTAGATTTAACGATAACTGAGATGGTCAAACTTCAGGATAAAGGTACGATACGTATATCCTTATAAAGTGGTAATTTCTCGTAGGAAGTAATACAAGTTGTATAGGTTTTACTTTCTTTCGTACAAAAAGTTACCTGGTTATATTAGTATTAAACATTATTATTGCGGAAAAATTGGCTAATGGATATTTGCATATTTCAGTCGAAATTATAAAGTTTACATCAGATAGCGGGAGCGCATGTCAAAACTCACGCCCAGGGATACAGACTGCTATCTTTTTTGCGAGAATGAACTTTAACCACGAACTTTAGATTGCGTTGTTTTTTCCCTAAATTATTTTCCCCGGAATTATATATTAACAACTCTCCAAAATATTTGAGGTACACCTGGAAATTGAATGTTCAAAACATTCTCTTCTTTGTTTTTACGTCTCTTCTCAAACACAATGAACTTGAAGCAGCTTGTTGCCTCCGCTTTTGATTTTATTTTAAAACGGTAACTGAATTGATATAAATCAAATGCATTAAGTTCCTTCCGTGCAACCGCAATTAATTATTAACGAAGAGCTAATGGTTTCAGCAGTTATGCTTTTATTTTTCCATATTTTTTCCACTCTTGCATTAAATTTATTCTCCAAACATCGTTGTTTGATACCACTTTCGTACACATTAATGTTATTTTCAACTTAATTTTAATCGGAAACATTTCCTTAAAATAGAATATTTTGTATCATTATTTTAAAGGCAGTTACGTCTAATATATCCCAAAAATGTAAACTATTCCAATTCGCAAATAACAGTCCAGCACTTGCTGAGTGATTGAAGCTGTACAGTCCATACATATATTTAAAGTAAACCATGGTTCCTATTCTAAAATTATCTTGCTTGTTTCATCAAAACGCATTTATGTAACGAAAGATGCAGTTTGGCATGTAATCAGTAATTAGTATTAACCCCCATACTTCTTTAGAAGAGTGTGGTCGTTTGCAATCTCTGGTTCTATATTTTATTTGTATCTAAATGTAAATAACCCATCATCGTATCGCATCATACGTCTATTGATATCGCACAGCTTCATGCAAATTCAATGTCAAGACTTCCGGACTGAAAATACACCTCACATTACATATCATAATATTTAAATCATGTCAGAACGCAACCTTTGTCTTTTCTATTATGTATTTAAAGTTAAAGGTTTCGTTCACTATTTAATCTTGTTTGTGCACATAAAATCCGGAGAGCAATTCGAAAATAGTTTTATTAGTTTGCTTGTTACTCTTTGTTATTTACTGCCAGTATAGGGGCAAAATTATTATTTATGCGTAGTTGTAATATACATTAATTTAAAATTATCCTTTTAAATTTCAGAAACAATAATTTCACTTTAATGTTTTAATACCTAAATAAAAGAAAAATTTAGTAAACTGTTTGCGAGTAACGTATACTAGAAATATTCTAGAAATTTCATTAACTTTTTGTTTTAAACATTACTTTCTTTCTTCTGGAGTATAAATAGAATTCACGGAATACATACAAAAATGAAACCCATATGAAGACATCAAATATTTATATCCAATTATTCATGTAGATATGACCTGGATACGTTAGCACCATAACCTTGAACATATTAATGCTAATGGCCAAACTTGACGATTACACAAAGAAATGTAAATGAAAAAATTCAAAGCAAATATTTTCGTTAAAAAATTAACTCATTTTATACTTGTGGCGCATTTCCAATTTAGGATAGATATTCATAACAAATACTAATCTATTTTCCTTTAGATTTAAATTACTAAATTTGCAAGCTTTGCTACATTAGGCATCACATATTCATGTGTAAATATATATATAGTTTTACACATGTCAATGTATCCTGTTTCTGATTCGAAAACTTTGAGACATTCTTAATGGCACTCTCAACACGTCTTAAATATTTCACTCGCATATGCTGATGGCAACGTATCTAATAATAATCTACTGTATTTTGCGGTTTGCGATATAAAAAGATTGAAGAACTTTCAGTTTCGTCAGAATGCTGTGAATAATTTCTATCTCTAACTTCAAATTCATTAAGAGTTTGTGTCGTGGTAGGTAGTTAAGTTATTTATATTTACACATTTGAAAATGACAATAATGACCGTGATTAGTTATTATCTTTTTTGGTAGTTGTGGATATACCTGTAATTATAATTATTTATGAAGGAAACGAAGGAATCTTATTGTCTTTTCTTTTACAGGTTACGGCGGCAGGTAAAGCGGTCCTTATAACAGGATGTGACTCCCGCATTGGCAGCGCCCTCGCGCGTTACTTAGATGAACAAGGATTTACAGTATTTGCTGGTTTTCAGGACTCTGAACACTCATTAGCTGAAGAACTGAAAGAAGAGTGCTCTGCTAGGATGCATGTTCTTCAGCTAGATGTCACATGCGAAACGGACATCCTTGCTGCATCCTTATATGCTTGCGAACACTTACCGGACTACACCACCCCTGGATTATGGGCAGTTATTCATTGCGCCCAATGGGTTGCTTTGGGAGAAATAGAATGGATCCCGCACCAGGTACAGCTCTTTGTAACATTTGGATCTAAAGAACGGGGCACTATTTATGAATTTCCAAGTATGCACAATTCGTAATTCAGCAATTGCTGAACGAGGTACTTTTCACAAACAACGCGCAACAACCAAAATCAATAACCAGGTTTTTTCCTCGGAAGTTGTCTATAACACGTACGTAAGCGGAGCAAAAATACTGATAGAAATACTTATATTCTCTATCAATACTGTCAGTAATCCAGATTTTGTTTGTTAAAATATAAGTATAGGTTTCCTTATTTACTACATTTAATAGGTATGTAGTTGCAACAATTTTTAGATTTTTTTTAATTAAAGGAGTGTGTAGAAAACAGCAAACCAAAACTAGATGAATTAGATAAAGATCTGGGTTTCTGATATTTTTCTTGATTATATGACTTAAATGTTCTTCTAATGCAAAGGCATCATATATTGTTTATCATCCATTTTTTAAATAAAATCCATTTTTCTTATAAAGTACAAAGACAGTGTAATCACTTCAAAGATCACCATAGAACTAAATATTGACACAAATACTGAAGAGAATTTCAAAATACGGACACTATCAAGCAATAATGTCGTCAACATAGGACCAATTTTGCAAGAAGCTCAAGCAAAATAAAAATGAATAAAGAAATAATGACAAGGAAATTACATCTACTAGAAAATGTACAACATTCTCTTTACATTTTTCGCTCAATATTTGTCCAGACGATCCTTAGGGACACCGGCCGAGAAACACCAAAGTTTGTGTACTTCATCTTTGCCGCAGTAAAAAATAATAAATACCTTATACTTCTATTCTAGAAATTTTCCGCAAAGTATATGTTCGCACGACAAGTATTAAATTCATAAGGACACTTCATAGACGATTACGTAATACATTTTTAGTTTTGTTGCTTAAAAATAGAAAATATTAAATGTATTTATACTTCGATATGTAGTTTCATTTAATTGCAGTCATTGAAATGTAGCTGTTTCAAAGGGTAATTTAAACTGAATTATAATGCAATTATCTATTAACTTGCAACATGCAGCAGTGCAACTATTAATACTCACATCCTAAAATTATTCCAAAGGTAATTTAATATTTCCGTGCAGTCATTTATTAAACACATACGTTTATATATGTATATGAACGTGTGGAGGAAAATCCAAATGTTTCCCCTCATAAATTTACCATCTAGGATATAAAGCTTCCTTTAAAATCGGGGTGTGATATTGGAAATTACACTGTAACACAAGAATTACTTATTATTCCCGTAAATGTAATTTCAAACCAAGACAAAATCATTTTAAACAGGTACGAATTGCGTTACTGTTGTATGAATTTCACAAATGCTTTGGTTAAATAAAAGCAATTCACTTTTTATTTTTGTTCGCAAAAAATATCAAAGGTGACACCAATTATTTGCCTCGCGCTCCTACGTACAACACGTGTACCTACCTTATTTATGAACTTACCTTTTATGTAACTTTTCTGTAGGTAATACAAAAGGCTACGGAAATCAATCTTCTCGGGCCCATGCGAGTCAACCAAGTAATGCTGCCCCTTGTACGAAGAGCTCGCGGCCGGCTCGTCTTCTTGACTTCTGGTTTGTGCAGAATTGCAACACCAGTTCGTGGCATCCATTGCGCTATGTTAGCGGCCATCGAATCCCAAGCGATGTGCTTGAGAGAAGAGTTGAGGTCCAGGGGAGTAGATGTTGTGGTTGTTGCCCCAGGAGAATATAGTTCCGGCAACACGTGGCTTACCGACGATTCCATCAGAGAACAGGCTAGAGATATGTGGAAACAACTTCACAAGGAACAAAGGAACTCTTATGGTGAAGATTATTTCGAATCCGCGGTCAGAAGTTTGGAAAGGTTTACAAAACCACAGGTAGGTAGTCAATGTGAAGTAAGATTAAACCTACATAACTTCAGTTAATAATAATCCTTATAAATGAGAATCGGTAGATTTTAGAATAATATTGTGTTCGTCAAATAATAAATGATTCTTTTAAAATACATTAACACGTTAACTTTGCCAAGGATATATTCATTTAAATGCCAAACGTTTTTGCATATACATATAGATATACATCATATACATTCGATTTATAATCATCAGTTGACCACTACGAGAAGGCAATTGAATTATTTCGAAAACAATATGTATAGGTAAATTCTTTTAAAATATTTAATTGAAATGTAGTAGCGTTATAAAACTCGTATACTAAATTACAAATTCACATTTAGATACACATTTCATTCTGCATTAAAGAAATAAAAAAATACTATATTGACTAGTGGTCAAACATAATCCAAAGACAACAGAAGAGCAGAAAGCGATATTTAATTTTCCCTAGTTTTTAACTCGAAACATGTGATGATAATATTAATTCTAGTCGGACAGAATTTGCATGGAATCTAATAACAAAGATCTCTCCTTGCACAAGCGTAGGTTTACTTTGAAGAGAATATTCGCGTTTCAGTGGATCCTACGAACCCGATTCCACGAAAGGAACTTTTTGCGAAATTAGAAGCTTCTCTATGCAGGGTTACCGCATAAAAATACATTGTGCAGCGTTACTCTATTTATGTACATTATTTGGGCTCGTCCCTAGAGCTTTAAATTAAAAGTTTTTTTCATTAAAACTGGATAGTGGAAATAACATTGCATTAGACAAAAAGCTTTCAGATGTATTTCATGTGAAACTAATATGAATTTATGTTACCCGCAGGATGCCGACATATCTCCGGTCCTAAGGGCCTTAACAGAAGCCATAAGTTGCACCTTCCCTCTGCCCATGTACACTCCAGTTACGCGCAAGGAGAAGCTACAAATTTTAGTTGCCGACCATTTTCCACGATCCGTCTACGAGTTCTTCTATTCATAATCGCCATCGAGTCAAAGGTTGTTGTAAATGTGTATATTATATTAACGTTATCTACATTAGACTTGTAAATGTTTTTTCATTGTACCATCTTCTTCAAGTAAATTAATTATTAATAAACGGTTTTAATATATAGTTTTTACTTTTTATGAATGAACTATATAGTAAATGGTTATGGAAAAAATATTTTCTCCAATCCTCACCTTGTTTCATATCTTTCTTGAACGTAAGAAGTTGTTAAAAATTAGTACGGAAGAAAAGTCGTTGGAAAAAATGATTTCTTTTTAATTTTCTAAAAACGATCATATTGTCTATATACATATAGAGGTATATCAAGCTATTTGCTGTCAAATAAGTAAAGCTACTTCGTTTTTACAAAATTTACAATTTATCGACACTAATGACTTCACTTCAAAACCTGAAATCATCTAAACTAGTAATGTTATTGTCTATATAGTATTTTTTAAATTATTTATTTTATATATGAAGAAAACAGAACTATATTAACTTTTGAGATACATATGTACCTTATATTAAACACGTAGTTTTTACCTTCACAGGTGGAAAATAATTTTTTTTTATCTAAATTTGTACTTTACTGAAAGTTGTATTTTTTATAACTTTAAAACAATTTCAAAACCTTTTGATCAACGTTTTTTCATTTCTTTTAAACGCATTAAACAAAGCAATAAACAATGGAACAAAAGAAGATGTGTTACACTCAAACGAATTGGAAAATTGATTGGATACTTATTAAATCGCATATTTCAAGCTTGTAGGAGACAACCGAGTGATGTACCTCTTCGGTGGGCGTGGCTTATCCCACCAAATTGGGAAATCCGGCTACATTCACCATATTCACCATGAATTTGACTTCAACCGCTTTTTAACTTATTCGGATGATTACTTTCAAACATTTCTTGGCAAATTTTTCAAGTCAAAAATGAGAGAGTTTTATGGTGAAATAAAAGGTTGAAGTACTTCCTTGATACTTTATTTATTTATTTCGTATTTCTAGGGCATCTTCGGACCTATGTAGTCGTATAACAAGATGGCATATGTATTGTATGTATACTAATAGTATAGGAACAAAGATGCCCTAGAGAGGCGAAACCGACCAACTACCGTACAATAAATTATCGAGGAAATACTTCAACTTTTTATTTTACCAATATTCACATACCTTGATTTTGAGATACTCTATTTAGGCCCTGTTGCATAAAAGAGTAAGACCGGAATAAATTGAATATCTCAGGATTATGTATCAAAATTAACTCTGGGTAAGATCTAACTCTCTTTTATGCAATCGGGTTTTAGAGTTTTATGATTTAGAGTCTAAACTTTAAAAATATAAAACCATGTAAATATTACCTAATTACAGACACGACATTTACTCCATTCCATCTTCAATAATACATTATCATAATTATAGTAATTGGTGACACTTCATGTCCACTTTTTCATCATTATTTATGTTTCTGACGTGCTGCACCTGAAGATGACATGGGTAGGTTGAAACTAGTAGTCAAAAATATATCAATATAAAAACATGTTGTAAATAATAATAGCGAGATACCTATTCAATTAATTTAAATTAATGGTTTAATTTATTGTTTTAAATTACAACCCTGCACATTTGAACTTTTACCTTATTCGGTTTCCAGTAAAATGTATCATTAAGGGTTTTTGCGTTATTCATATACAGGGTGGTCCAGCTAAAAAGGCCCACTTAAATTACAGCGTTATTAATAAAGATATAATTTCCAAAATTTCAGTAGATACTCTACGCATAAAGGGCTACAAAATATCCAAATAAAATTTTGGTCTAACTCTTCTACTTTTCGCGCATGCGCAGATCAAACTGTTGAAACCATAATGATGATAATTTTTTTTTCTAATATCCTTTTTCCGCTGCTCATTCTGCGTACATCGATATAAATATTGTTGCAAAAGATTGACGCATGCGCAAGTGGTGATTACTTATTATACGGGTTTTTGAAA
>JAWQRP010000651.1:0-25263 GCA_033557875.1 Quadriops clusia
CCTTTAAGGTACTAAATCCTTTAAGGTACTAAATCCTTTAAGGTACTAAATCCTTTAAGCTACTGAATCGTTTAAGCTACTAAATTGTTTAAGCTACTAAATTGTTTAAACTACTAAATTGTTTAAGCTACTAAATTGTTTAAGCTACTAAATTGTTTAAGCTATTAAATCCTTTAAGCTACTATATCCTTTAAGCTACTAAATCCTTTAAGGTACTAAATCCTTTAAGGTACTAAATCCTTTAAGGTACTAAATCCTTTAAGCTACTGAATCGTTTAAGCTACTAAATTGTTTAAGCTACTAAATTGTTTAAACTACTAAATTGTTTAAGGTACTAAATTGTTTAAGCTACTAAATCCTTTAAGCTACTAAGACATAATATTAAGCTACGGGAAATGCATACTACGAGACGTGTGCGTGCTGCCATCTATAGGCGAGATGGCCTCAACCTCCTTAAGCTACTTTGGAGTCAGTTAAATAAATCATCGCATCGGCTGCTTTTATCAATATGTATCTACTATACTGTAACTAAGAAATAATAAACATAAACAGTTTATTTATGTTAGCTAATTTTGTAAACACTGTTATTGTTAATTTTCAATTTTAATCGTTAAAACAAAACAAACGATTCCGAACAAACGAAAGTCATCCTGGCAGCCTCGATTAAAATGCAGCCCCAGTTAAAGTAAATAATCGCCAATTGAAAGCACCACTTAGAATTTTAAAAGCCTAACGTTGTCGTTGATTAGGACTGGCCATGATCGCTGCATTTGTTGAATCAACAACTCTTTGCCTGTAATAACATTTGAGTCGGCTTGTTTTTTAAACCTAGAGAGATGTTTAAACCAAGATAGATTTTTAAACCGAGATAGATTTTTAAACCAAGATAGATTTTTAAACCAAGATAGATTTTTCAAACAGGATTGGTTTTTAAAGTAAGATTGGTCTCCAAAGCAGGATTGATTTTTAAACCAGAAGCTCAAGCAAATATTATTGCTTCCATTCTATTATTCGTCCTGTTATCCTCGCTCCTCGTTTGTTATCGCTTCCTTTATAGCGATTCTCTCAAGATGTTATTCCTCTCCTTCTTATTTCAACAATCTTCCCACTATAAGCTTTCTGGGTGTTCTCTCTTGTTATATTATTAAACATAATAAGGTTGGCAAACTAGTACTACTACTACTACTAAACGTATAAGAACTAAACTCTACTGTATTTTAATATTATATTGTAGATACTTATTTATTATATTTTTACTTTTGTACTATTATCATTATTATTTGTTATTATTATTTCAACTCTTATTATTATTTAGTTAATATTATTAATACCCTTATTATTATTTAGTTAATATTATTATTACCCTTATTATTATTTAGTTAATATTATTATTACCCTTATTATTATTTAGTTAATATTATTAAGACTCTTATTATTACTTAGTTAATACTATCATTATTCTTATTATTATTTACTTAATATTATCATTATTCTTATTATTATTAAGTTAATTTTAAAATTGTTTTGTTTAAACAAAGTCTCTCAGATATCCAACGAGAATATTACCTTCAAGCCAGAGCATTCAAAAGCGAGTAGCCAGCAAATCAAACGCGAATATCCTTTACAGTTTCCTTTTTAATTGGAACTCGCCTCATTTCAATTACGGGGTATAATTAAACCCAAACTGGACATCGGCGAGCGCCTTAATAAAATTAGGAAGGTAATTAATTTTCGGGTGAAAATCTCTCAAGGGTATATTTAATCGATAACAAAGTGTTGTGCCCAGAGATGAGCGACGTTGGTGGTTAATTAAGAATTCGCTGCCTGCAAAAGTACATTTAAAAGGCGTTCACTAACGGTATCCGGATTTAAATACAGGCTCGCAAACATTCTGGACCACTCCGAGCCTCCATAAGCTTTTTAAGTTTAAGTGTACTTATGTACTAAATGCTCATTCATACATTGTGCATACGATTTAATTTGCGTAAAACCTACATATTGCAATAATACGATTTAATTGTTACTTACTAGGAAATATTTATTATTATTATATGTGGACTAATACCACATATATATATATGGACTAATACGACATATATATGTGCTAATACCACATATATGTACTAATACTCATGAAAACCTCAAATAAATGGGTCTGTTCGATGAGTTGTCCGATGTTGTTCGAAGCAGTACCCGACCAATAACGTTTGAGATCCACTTTGAAATGTAAAATTAGATTGGCCCTCTGTCGCTCCGAGCAGTGCAGGGCAAAATCATCGAACAGTCCTATTATGTGTATAAATGCGAGAAAAGCGATAAATAAATAAACAAAAAAACAAACAATCCATCAAATAAACGAATAAATAAACAAACGAACAAACTGTATACAGCAAACTTGAGAATAAACGAAATGTTTTCTTTCAGATGTGCTTCGAAATAAAGGGGTTAATTTATGTACGAGAATTTATGTACGAGAATTTATGTATGAGAATTTATGTACGAGAATGTATGTACGAGAATTTATATACGAGTATTTATGTACAAGAATTTATGTACGAGAATTTATGTACGAGTATTTATGTACAAGAATTTATGTACGAGAATTTATGTACGAGAATTTATGTATATCAAGGAGAAGAATTGGCGCAATAAAAGAAAGGAGAGGAAATTGTCCTGATGGACCACATTCGTCGGAAATTAGGGGGCTCGGCCGATGCGTGGCAAAATGCAATAAAACACAATAAAAACTTAATTGTTTCGTATATAGGGGCAATAAAAGTTAGTGTCGAATTTTTATACGCGCGCGTTCGACTTTTTATTCCGCTCGAGCTTTATTAAGTAATGCATTTAATCGGGATTTTAATGCTTTAATTTCCAGATATAATGCTTTCATTTCCAGATTTAATGCTTCAATTTCCAGATTTAATGCTTCAATTTCTCGATCTAAAGCTTTAGTTTACAGATTTAATGCTTTTATTTCCAGATTTATGGTGCCATATTTAATAAAATAAAATTTAAAAAAAGAATGGTATAAAAGAGAGATAGGCAACTACGTGTTTATTGCTTGTGTGCGTAAACTTTATGGCGGCTAATCTGATCGATTCAGAATCTTTTCTCACGCTTTACTTATTTTTTTACATAATAGTTTTGTTTGTTCGTCATATTGAGGCAACTTTTGTTTCTTATTTTTGTCTCCAATTTTTGTCTCTAGTTTTTGTCTCTAATTTTTCTTTCTAACTTTTGTCTCTAATTTTTGTCTCTAATTTTTGTTTCTAATTCTTGTCTCTAATTTTTGTTGTGTTCATCATACCTTTACTATCCTAGAATATATACTTCTTACAACGTTTTTATGAATTTTTTGTCGCATTATATCCATCCATTCTCAGCAGGAATGCCTTTGTTCCTTCCCGTTCTTCTAAAGCCATTCTATAGGGTACATCAGCATTATATTAGTACCAATACCGCACATAACTGGTGCGAGAACTCTTAGTTTTATGTACTGTATATACCCATTACTCGCCGGCAACATATTGCGAGCTTTCTCGGCTTGCTTTGATTGCCAGTGATATGGCTTTTTGATTACAGAGCAGCTTCTGCGGCATATGTTTGACGCGTTAGAAATAACTTTTATCTCCTTATTGCCATGCATGGCGAGGAAGCATTTAAATATAGATCACGGAATAAGACTCAGGAATGCTGGCCTTTGGTTATCCTCGGGATTCAATTCGGTTTTATCCCTTATAGACGTTTTGAATAATTAATTTTCGTTTGTCTTATTATTTTTGTTTTTATTATTTTTTTATTCTTATTATTTTTGTTATTTCAATTACTTGCGTTATTTTTAATATTTTTATTATTTGTATTATACTCGGTATTTTTATTATTTTTCTTATTTGCCCAATTGGATAATCGCCCATTTACGAGTGGTTCGAAGAACGGGCACGTTCGCTAGTAAATAGAATCCTGGACTTTCAATTATGTAAATCATGTAAAGGTTCGAAGAGATGTCGGCCCAGCGTTTAGCGTTAACACTTGCAGAGATTTATGTGCGAAGTCTTCTAGCGTTCTGCGAAGATATGTAACAGCCCTCCTAGTGGGAACGCCGCTTTAGCTCGCCGAGGAGAAGTTAAATCACGCCTTTAATTGTGTAATGGAACAACTAATTATTTTAGAGCCGCGAAACGTCGCCACCACTGCGGACAGGCCTTTAATGGAATAGTTATTATTGTATATACATATATTATTGTTTAACAATATATTATTATTAAACAATATATTATTATTAAATAATATATTATTATTTAGTAATATATTATTATTAAATAATATATTATTATTTAGTAATATATTATTATTAAATAATATATATTATTATTAAATAACATATTATTGTCAAATAATATTCACATTGACATATTAGTGCATTTATAGAATAGGATTTCAAAATCATTTTCACAATAATTTTGATAATCATTTCACAATCATTTTTTATTGTACAGTAAATTCTCCATAGTGAATCATTGACTCATCTAGACCGCGATCTCATTCATGAACTCGTTATAACCAATTATACAAGCGTAACTAAATAATAAACACACACGTACGTATACGTATATGTAAATACTTGGCGATGACTTATTCCACTTATTACTTTTACCACATAAAATTATACCACATATAAGTTATAACACATATAAGTTATACCACATATAAATTATACCCAAGCAACTGAGGCAATACCCAAATTTCTCACGTTATGAGATCCCGGATCAAAGTGTCATCTTGCGGTCAGATGACGATTTTCCGAGAATTAGAAACGTTTTATCCACAGTCACACACAAACGCGGTATTCCCTGAAAAATGCGAAGAATATAGGCGATGATCTCATTGATATACATTCAGAAACCACGGCTATTTACACCACATATCTGTAATTTATAGTTACTAATTCGGAATCTGCGGTTATTTATACTTATGATTATTTATACTTATGATTATTTATACTAAAGATTATTTATACTTATGATTATTTATACTTATGATTATTTATACTAAAGATTATTTATACTAAAGATTATTTATACGAATGATTATTTATACAAATGATTATTTATATTACTGATTGTTTGAAATGCATCAAGTCATTGAGCAAACTAAAACCTTGTAGAAACTAGAATCTAAAAACTAATTAGATAATTATTATTAGATTTCATAAGTATTAGATAATTTTCAACGAAACTTGACTATACCGAAATACATATATATAAAGTTGTATCCGCTTTGGATTTTCTTCTTCTAGTACAGGACTATTAAGACACTAAACGTTAAGGTACTAAGTATAGATTTTTCAAAACATTAGTGTCTAATACTAGGTATATCAAAGAATAGAAATGAATAAAACTAACCAGTAAAAGTGTATAAAGCAATTAGCAGCAGCAACAACAAGAGGCCGAATGGGGTTATTATAGGAAATTAGTCGTTGCAGCAATGGTACTAAAGTACCGGTAAAGGTAAATCATGCACCTGTCGGCGCAGAAAAGCGGACTTATCGTTTTATTTGCGGGAATTGTTGCGAAGAAAATCGTACAATTAGAAAAATAATCAATCACGACCCAAACAGTGTAGGAGTGACCTTCTTCCAATGAATATGGAACAGCGCCATTATTGCTCCGTGAGGAGTAATCAACAAAAGCATTGTCTGGAGATCATTATGGCACCAATAATTGGGTACACACCGGCGAACAGGGTCCACATCAGCAAATAGAATCACTGGCAAATAGAATCTCCTCACAAATAAAATAGTAGCAAATAGAATCTACTCACAAATAAAATAGTAGCAAATAGAATCATCTCGCAAATAAAGTACTAACAAATAGTATCCTCTCGCAAATAAAGAACTAGCAAATAAAGTACTAGCAAACACAACCTATACTCACAAACAAAATACAAGCAAAGAGAATCCACTAACAAATAGAACCCACTTAAAGAAATAGTACTCACCTAAAGACATAGTACTCACTTCAAGACATAGTACCCACTTCAAGAAATAGTACCCACTTCAAGAAATAGTACCCACTATAACAAATAGCACCCAAACCAATTATTGTACACTGGTGCCTCCTCCAAAGACCTACGTATACACATAACTCTAGAACGTATTGTATTCACTCGCTTACGAATTCCTAAGAATTTCACCAATAATACCCTAAAGAATCATTTGTTGCAAGAGTTGCGTAACACTTAATCCTGTAATCAGATTTATCAAATTAGCGGTTGCATTGTAGCGTATTGATATTTTTTAATGAATTATACGTGTGTATTTTGTTCCTATGTATGATGTACGTATGTATGTGCACATTTGTATATGTACATTTGTACACGTCTGAGGCACAGAGGAGTGAAATCACGATTTCCGTGCGAGCCGCAACAACGTGTAATATTTAGTGCCAATAGGAAATTAAGCCTCGAGAGTGCTAATCGCGAGCTGGTGCCCACGATGGCCCCTTATAAAGTTGTTTTCTGGAAAAAGTCGGCGAGCGGCGCGCTGGCGGCGAGCTCAAAGAGATCCAGATCTGAATATCAGGTGTGCTATGATTGATGGGATGGACAGAGGTCCGATACAGACCACTAAACGGTTCCTCCTCCGCGTCGTGAAGGCTCAATTCAACACCTCTCGCGTTTGATGAGGCCGCGATATGCTCTTTACCGAGCGGTAATGTTCTCATTATGTGGTAGGTGGTGCGAGCCGATCAGATATGTAGTCGATTTTTAGGGGCTCGCTGGATCTCGGATCTCTTCGGAGGTTGGAGACTGACCTAAGGCTTTTTCTGGGGCCTAACCTAAGCTAACCTAACTTGAGCTTACCTAACCTAACTTGAGCTAACCTAACCTACGATGTTTTAGCTGGTTTAACCTACACTAACCGAAGCCTTTTGACTCAGTCTAACCTAAGCTAACCTATTCTTTTTCAGCACGATCTAACCTAAGCATTTTTCATCCGATCTAACCTATTCTTTTTTAGCACGATCTAACCTAACCTAACCGATAAAACAAAATCTAACCTATACATCCCAACACAATCTAACCTATACATCCCAACACAATCTAACCTATACATCCCAACACAATCTAACCTATACATCCCAAAAGAATCTAACCTAACCTTCCCGAAGCACTATCAAATATCTAAATTTTCAATTCAAAACGATAAGATTTTGCATTTTCAATAAACATTAACCGACGAAACCTCTCAGAGAAGTCCGAAGCCGTTTAATTTGCATCCATATAGCCTCGACGCGTTGATCTACGTTCCGCTCGGCGAATATCCATATCAATAAAGCTGATTCACAGCGTTTAGTCCAGAGCGGGGAATTTGAAAAACTCGAGGAATATTAACATAAGATTGTTCGAATTCCTGCTTGCGTGGAATACCGATTAGCACTGTGGCCACCTGGCGCAATTTCGTTCTCTTCGAGCGATGCTATCGTGCGATACACCCACTTTGAAGAAACTAACGCATCACTTCCATACATTTAGCGGTATATTCGAGCCTTCGGACGTTTTATTGCCGCGTGAGATGTTCAGTCGCGGATGGCTACACCGAATATCCAAATGGTTGTGTTTGAACCATTGGATTAAATGGTTACCTTCGTTTAAATAGGTTTGGAAACGACTTCACTAACACTAAAATAAACAAAACATATTAGTAAAGCAAATTAACAAACTAACAACAAAATTACGGCATTAATGACTCAGCTAATGCATCAATGAGAAGCTGAGTGCATCGCCAAGATGAATACCAAAAAGAAATAATAGAAAGAATGCAATAATAACAAAAAGAATTCATTAAATCACCTATGCCTAATGTCCTACATATAGGACGGTGTTAGCAGGTGGCATTTATAATTTTTTAATGACCATCTGCAAGTGCCAAGTGTGCTTTACCATTCAATAAGTATCAGTTGCAGCGTTGAGAGGTGCTTTATGCCCACTGTTTTATGTGCAGCAAAGTGTTGTTCAATTTATCGTTCAATAAACTACTTTATAGGTAAGAATTGAAAATGGGAAAACAAATCATTTTAGCAGTTTTAATGAATGCATAAAGAAAGAGCATCTTCTACAAATAAGGCGCTGAGGAGAGCTCACAGGCAGATACCATCTCACAAGATATTAATTTTTATGTCCCGTTCCATATTTAAAACGTTCATAATTGTTTTAGATGAAAAGATACGGCGAGGCTTTTCGAAATGGTCCTTTGGCGTTATTGCGTCTCAGCCTTCGTCGCATTAGAATATTTAACGCATAAAATAATAATAATAATAGTAATAATAATACGTAACAATAATAATAATACCTCATAATAATAATAATACCTAATAATAATAATAATACCTAATAATAATAACAATAGTAATAATAATACCTAATAATAATAATAATAGTAATAATAATACCTAATAATGATAATAATAATAATAAAATAGTCGTGGGTTGGAGATGGGCCACACGCTGCTAAATCGTCCATTCCCGAACCACCGAACCCAAATCTTCGTTATAATTTATCAGTAATAGATTCGTCCGAAAGCATAATAGGCGATTTACGGACCCGTTCCCTTGTAACCTACGTAATTATTCGTAAAACTCGTGTCTTTAGTGGTAATTTCTATGCGCACGTCAAATTAAAAGTCAGATGTGGTGTCTTATGGCTCCGCTCATTTGTAACGCTCTTCTTTTGGGATGTGGGTCTAACCACACATAACGTCTAGAGCGGCTATGGCTGATATGTATTATGGTTCCGAAGAGATGAGATGATGTGGGCCAAACTAGCTCTGAGCCATCACACGACGTTGCGTTGCTTTTAATGAGGACATTACCATGTGTTAATTTTTAATTTATTTACATTGGGCATTTGCGTTATTTATTAAACGCGGACGCTGCGTTGATTGCTTTAACATGGAAATCAGTCAAAGTGAACCGCGCGATCCAAATACGTTTAAGTTTAATTATAACGTGTATGTACCTATATATGATATTATTAAATAACATATTGAATGTATGTACACGCGGATTCACTTTATATACCTCATAGTGCCTACTTTAATATAGGGTCTGTTCGATGCGTTTGTCCGATGTTGCTCGGAGCAGTAACCGACCAATAACGTTTGAGATACACTTTGAAATGTAAAATTTGATTGGCCGTTTGTTGCTCCGAGCAGTGCAGGGCAAATTCATCGAACAGACCCATAGCATATAAATTACTTTAACATAGGATATAAATCAATATTTAAAGTAAGAATGTCTATATTAACTTTTAATAATCATATGTACTGCCCTAGAAACATTTACATACGAGTAAATAAAACGTTAGGAAATTTATAAGTAATTAAAACCTACATATCAAAGAAAAATAATTATAATAGATATAAATATGTTATGTACACTCGGAGAAAAATTAAATGTCCGTTTTTTGTTGGCCGCGCATATCGTTTGTACTGAAGGGTCGTAGTTTGATCCATACATACAGCAGGGTACTAATATAGGCTAAAATAGCACAACGATATGCGCGGCCAACAAAAATCGGACATTTAATTTTTCTCCGAGTGTACATATTAAAGAAAAATTATAAAATTATTTTCTAATAAAAATAAGAATAAACTAGAGATAACATATTTTTTATCTACTCTCTATTAAAAATTATTGTGAACGCTGAGGTTGCTCGCTTCGCTCGCCCGCCGCCTCGCGCCTTCGGCGCTCGTTTTTTAAGACACTTAACTGGAGCTTCATAAATTCAATTCGTTCGCGAGCCACACAAGACTGAGGGTCGCGCTACGCGCGACCCTCATATCTTGATAACACTATCGACCTGCGACCTTCGCTTCTTCGAATAAGTAGTTTTCCCTTTATTAATTTTTGAAATGTTTTTCTATTAACTGTTTGAAGTATTTTTTTCTATTGATTTTTTTCTATTGATTTCTTTCTATTGATTTTTTTCTATTGATTTTTAAACTTAATTTTTATTTATTTTTTATTATTATTTTTTTTATTTATTAATTTTTGAAAATATTGTTTTTATTGAACTTCTTTTATTAGTTTTCTTTTCAATTAGATACTACTTGAAACAATAATGATTTTTTTAGTATACAGAATTATTGTTTACATATTTCCTAATATATACCAGAATTTCGTTTATTTCTGTATAAAGTTCAAGTATTTGAATGTAGCATATAGATTAACATTTAAAATTATTTAAAGAAGAAATTTCTATATCAACTTTTAATAATAATAATAATAATATATAATATATAACAAAATATTCTACCATACGTAACCCAATTCTATATAATAATATCTATATATATATATAAATAATATATAAATATACGATCCTAAAATCATGTATGTACGAATAAATGAAACGTTTTGAACTTTACAAGCAACAAAAATCTACATACCAAAGAAAAATAATTATAACACATAAATCTACAATACATATCAAAAAAATATATATAAAATTCTTTTTATATAAATTTTAATATCAATTTTATATAATTTTTTTAAGTATGTATAAAATTCTTTTTATATAATTTTTTTAACTTCTCTCTCTTAAAAATTATTAGAACGCTGAGTTAGCTCGCTTCGCTCGCTCGCCTCCTCGTGCCTTCGGCGCTCGATTTTTAAGACACTCAACTGGAGCTTCATAAATTTTAAACGATTTAATCTATAGATTTTTTTAACTACTTAATCTAATGATTTTTTTAAACTATTTAATCTATAGATTTTTTAACTACTTAATCCAATGATTTTTTTAAACTATTTAATCTATTGATTTTTTTAAACTATTTAATCTATTGATTTTTTAACTATTTAATCTATTGATTTTTTTAATATATATCTATTAATTTTTAATATATTGTTTCTTTGGATTTCTGTTATTAGTTTTCTTTTGAATTAGATACTCTTTGTTGAAACAATAGTGAATTTTCTTTAGTATATATAGATTTATTGTTTACATATTTATTCGTTTCCTAATATATACCTGTATTTCGTTTATTTCTGTATAAACTTCTTCAAGTATTTGAATGTGGCATATACATTAATATTTGAAAATTACTTAAAGTAGGAATTTCTATATTAACTTTTAAGAATAATAATAATATATAATACATAATATAATATTCTACCATATAATAATATAAAAATATACGATCCTAAAATCATTTATGTACGAATAAATGAAACGTTATGAAATTTATAAGCAATGAAAACCTATATACTAAAGAAAAATAATTATAATACATGAAACTGCAATACATATAAATATATATATATATATATATATGTATAACTATTTTTTCTATTGGATTTCTTTTATTACTTTTCTTTTCAAATAGATACTACTTTATTTAACAATAATATTTTTTCTTAATACTAAAGATTTATTGTTTACATATGTATGCACTTACTTAATTCTTAGTATTTCGTTTATTTCTGTACAAACTTCTTCAAATATTTCAATATAATCAATATGATCGTATAAATTAATATTGGAAATTATTTGAAGTAGCAATTTTCATATTCATTTATATACATACATACACCTACTACCCTAAAGACATTTATACACGAATGAATGAGACGTTAGGAAGTTTATAAATATACAAACAATAAAAACCTATACACCAAAGAAAAATAGATAGGGATCAAAGAAAATTAATAAAATTCTTTTCAATAAAAAATAAAAATAAACTGAATATAATACTTTTTTTAACTAATCTCTGTTAAAAATTATACGATCCTAAAAACATTTATATACGAATAAATGAAACATTAGGAAATTTATCAGCAATAAAATCCTACATATCAAAGAATAATACTAATAATAATACCGCTTATCTAAATTTACTCAACCGACTTTTGTGTGATTTTTGGATACATGGTGCTTTCAATAATTTGTTCTTAAAGTCGACATTTTATTATTTTATTATTATTTATTATTTTGTGTGTAATAAGGGACTAGTACATACACAGGGTATCCATGCAATGCACATACGAGGGTCGTTTGAAAAGAAGAGAAGAAGAAAAAAATTTCGTGTGGTGATTAAACATTACTTTATGAAAGGCAAAACGCCTCAGGAGATTAAAGAGAAGCTTGATTAACATTATGGTGACTCTGCACCTTCGATTAGAACAGTTTATAAGTGGTTTCAAAATTTTCGGAGTGTCTATTGGACGAAGTGTAAAAAGGAGACTATGTCGAAAAATCAAAAACAATTAAGTAGTTTTTATTTTTGCACGGACTTTTCAAACGAGCCTCGTATGTAAGTACAAATATCTTCAACTCGCACCACTCATCCATAAAAGGACAGTCATCATCTTGAAACCGAACCCAAAACCATTTCAGAACCATTGAGAAACAACGTCTCACGTCGCTTCGAAGCAATACCGAGCTTGAAGTTGATCCCAATACGCGTCATTGTTCCATTTATCTTCACCGAGAGGAAAAATGGCGTCGCATAAGGAAATGTCAATTACCAAAGTGCGATTTTCGAAAGAACATACCTATCTGGCTGGCTACGGCTGGCTCGCCCGAACAAAGGCCCGTTCAATAAATCACTCTAAATTACTAGTTTGATGAAAAGCATTTATCGCGCTGAACACAAGTGATGCAACCACAATAGGTGGCACTAAATAATAGAAAAGAGCAGCGTTCGCGGCCGACATGTGCTTGAGGCCTTCCAATTCTGACAGTCTAACAAGCGAGCGCCATTTTTGCGTCCTTTGTGCCGGTTTGTTACAATTCATACGCTATTTTTAATTGCGCCCATAATGCAACAAAGGCAAATAAGCAGCCACTGGTGCTTGGTTCTTGGTTCTTGGTGCTTGGTGCTTGGTGCTCTTCGGCGCTGCTGCGCTCGTCTCGCGAACCCTGAAGAATGCGACTCGACTCTTCATGTCCCGGGAATTTGCACCGAGTCATTGTTGTGGTCTTCGTCTTGCACCCACACAATGCCGCCATTGTGCCAGGATTCTCTATGCTCAGCTAGAATGATGCTGCAGAACTAATTCAGACGTTTAATTTTATCCTCAATTTAGATAAATTAGTGTAATTATTGCGAAATTTATCGAATCTGTTTGTTGGCGAATCAGTTCTTGAAATCATTAGATGGGCAGGCAATTAATTTCCTCGTCGCCTGCTTGCAGTCGCATGCTATACATGCTGCTATATACATAGCTAATATACATAGTGAGTATGGTTAAACGTATATATCGTACTAAATTACAGCAGTGAGTATAGGCCCAAGCAACAATTAATTGTTGTAATTACTATATTAATTAAATATTAAGCATCAAACTGCTCAAGTACAAAATGGTAGACATGAATGCTCAAGTTACGGATATATAAATATGGCGAGACCTAATGAGTTGACCACAAAGTCTAAAATTCCTTCGCTTTCGACCTATAGATTGAATTGCCTTTATACGAGGATAAACATAACCTCAAATTATAAGTGTATCAAATCATAATAAAACAAATCATAATAAAACAAATCATAATGAATGAAATTGTAAAAAGGTTCTAATTTTTACTTTCATTCTTCTAAACAGTATACCTAACTTTCGTCAACACATTTGTACCGTGCATTTGTGTACGTGAATTTATTGTGTTAAGGTTCCCGCGAATGTTAATGCTTAAGAGCCGTGTAAAAATTTACTTAACATTGAGAAACGAGCTGGTCTAATATAGCGTACAATTGTTAATAGAGCGTGCAGGCTCGCGAAAAAAACGCATATTTGTCTTGATTAGAATAATTGTTAAAAAGGAAGTAAAAATGACGAATAAATGAATAAAACAAAGCATAACTGAATAAAACAAAGCATAAACGAATAAAACAAAGCATAAACGAATAAAAAAAAACTATAAACGAATAAAATCAAGTAATATAATGAAATTAAATTATATATACCTATATGTATTATATTTTATTATGTTAATAATCAAGTGAGTATAAACAAATAAAACGAAGTATAAACGAATAAAACGAAGCATAAACGACGAAATAAATGAGTTAGGTTTATCTCAACGCGATCTACCGTTTAAGAAACAAACATTTCAACACGACCCATTTTTCTACAAGAAGATAAACCGCCTGACCTGTATATAAGCAACGATTTAATTCTCCTTTTTTATTCATTCTAGAGTGCGGATAGTTTCTTCACTCGGCGAGGCCATCTTTATTAAGAGATCTCTTTTTATGTAGATATATTAGCCGCAACTAACTAAAACACAGGCGCAAGCATCACTTGTTCTCTTATTAAGCGGGCATTAGGAAATAGAGAGCGATATCTTGCACATAAGCGCTAGTAAGGCACATAACAATAAGATCTGTGTTTGTTTTTGCTGAAGTTGGCAATATTTCGAACAGAACGAATAGACGTACTTACGAGCATAGAGCGTTAATGGTATAGAGTAAGGATCGTTAATTATGTAACACCTGCAATATCTGTCCCAAGAGTGCATTTGTGTGTATTGTGCTAAATCAAACAAGTGAGTCCGTAGAAAATAATGTCTATTTGAACACCCAATGCTCTCTTCCAACTTTCTATTGGGAGAGGATCCGCAAAAAGCGATGTCGGGCCTACGCAAAGGCGAGAATTGTTCTTCTGGTGAACCCGCGAAGACGTCAGAGAGTACGTTCATAATTTCCGTATGTTTGACACTCTTCATTTGTCATCATATCGTTCAGTTGATATCAGATTGTTTAGTTGGTATCATTTTGTTTAGTTGGTATCATATTGTTTAGTTGGCATCATATTGTTTAGTTGGCATCATATAGGTTTACCTGAGGATTCCCCAGTGACGTTATGGTTGCCCAGTGAAATATAGTCGTACTTGCGGTCTGGTCAGATGCGACTTTCTTTTTGTTCTGAATAATTACGAAAATATGTCTCATCCTATCTCCTTGCGGTTTCCTTCTATTTTTACGGCCGCGCTTTAATGAAGCAGCGCTACATTCTTCAGCGATGATACAAGAATTTGAACCATTTAAAAGTTTATGTGTACCTACATAACTATTGCTGATGGACATGACGTGCTTTGTGTCCGTATATAGACTAACTGGCTAGCAAATGTTGTGTTATGTTCATCCTATAGCATAGTGTAGCATGGTATAGCATGATATAGCATGGTATAGCACGGAATAGCATGGTATAGTGTGGTATAGCATGGTATACATAGCTTGGCAAAAGTATAACAAACGCAATATTTGCTTGCTGGT
Organism: Quadriops clusia; assembly: GCA_033557875.1. Lineage (NCBI taxonomy): Eukaryota > Metazoa > Arthropoda > Insecta > Coleoptera > Hydrophilidae > Quadriops > Quadriops clusia. The sequence continues at coordinate 15,276 of JAWQRP010000651.1, forward strand.
TAATCTCTATATACTTAAACATAAATGCTTGATATGTGTGTATGCTATATGATTGCATTTATTTCGTATAGGGTTCGTTGTTTATTAGGTGTCAGGCATTGAAGTCTCTTTGCTATTATAGCAGAAACCTACGTAGTAAATTTTTTAATAATAGTTAAGACTGTTTATACGTATATATATATATATATATGTAATAATAATATGAATAGTTGTATAATAATAATGATAATTGATACTTAATATTTAAATTTATAAAATCTGTACTTTTTTTAAATTTAAAATAGTTACCTATATCTAATAAGTATTCATACTTTAGAATTAGAGTAACTTTGTCATTATAGTAAAAATGTGTAGATTTTGTAATATTTTATTCATTTTAATTATTTATTTAATTTAATTATTTGTTCAATTTAATTATTTATTTAATTTAATTATTTATTTAATTTAATTATTTATTTAATTTAATTATTTATTTAATTTAATTATTTATTTAATTTAATTATTTATTCAATTTAATTAATTATACCATATAATTATTATTTCATGAATTAAGTTCCTTTATATTAATTAAAGTCAAATTCTTCCTTATTAAGTAAATAATTATGAAAATGAATAAATCTTTAAAATTATTTAGATTATAGTATAATTATAATTATAAATGTAATTACCAAACACAAAACTTTTTTCCAGCTAATATAAAAGAACTAAAAAATGTCGATACGCTCGAATGCTCACCTGCTCGAAATGGATGCAAAGAAACGACTAAAATTTCTAAAATTTTTAAAACGAAATAATCTAAATTTACTTACCGTTGTGAGACAGGTATGTGTTTTTGTAATAATTTTATGTAGGTAGTTTTCTAACAATTTTAGATTATATAAATATATATAAATAATTAGATTTAATACTAGTTAAGATGAAAATTATTAGACTTTAGCAAAATTATATTTTTTTGTAATAGATTGATAGATTGTAATAGATTATAGATTGTAGAATTGTAGAATACATATGTATAAGGGTTTGTCGCTTATGCAATAATCGAATGGCATTGAAATCTCTAAATTTTTGTCGTATAAAACAAACGCAAAAACGTAAAAAGTTTTTACAAATTTTAGGGCCATAAATGATTATTTAACGTTGAGATATTATCCTTATTAAAGTTCATCACTCTTTGTGACATGCACTAAAGTTGAAATCTCTTTAAAATCCCCCTCGCAACGGTCCACATTAATTAACTTCCATCATCGTTGAACGGCCAAACGATGACCAAACACCTATATAACTACAAGCATAAGTGCAGCGTCGTAATTACACTTATTATATTTGCACAACATGTGTATTATGCGCCAGCTTGTCATCCGCAAAACACAGCAGACTTCTAGCAATAATTATTATTGCGAGTGCTATAAGAAGACAGGTGAGGCGCTCGTAGCTAACAGCTAACAGCCCAAATAGCTAACAGCTCAAATAGCTAACAACTCAAATAGCTAACAACTCAAATAGATAACAAGTTAAATAGATAACAAGTTAAATAGATAACAACTCAAATAGCTAACAACTCAAATAGCTAACAACTCAAACGGCTAACAACTCAAATAGCTAATAACTTAAATAGCTAACAACTCGAATAGCTAACAACTCAAATAGCTAACAACTCAAATAGCTAACAACTCAAATAGCTAACAACTCAAATAGCTAACAACTCAAATAGCTAACAACTCAAATAGCTAACAACTTAAATAGCTAAGAACTCGAATAACTAACAATTCGAACAACCAACATTTTAAACTTACAACATTTTAATCTTTCAAAATTTTAAATTTACAACATTTTAAACTTACAACATTTTAAAATCACAACATTTTAAAGTTCCAACATTTTGAATATCCTGAAGTTTGAGTAAATAACCAACACAACAATTTGAAGCATCCAACTCTAGAAGACTTAACCACTGCAATTTGCAATGTCATAACTTATGACATGTTTCACATATCCTAATTCCTCTCGGCGTTGCGAATACGATAATAGGATATTTCAATTTGTACGGTCGTTGTTGTCGGCGATGCATGAAAATTGTGCGCCTTGCAGCCAGCTGGGTCATGAGAATGCGCCATGCTAAAGTAAACAATTGTTTTCACTTTCCTTGGGTTTGTTTTGAGGATCGTTTAAGTAGTTAGACGCTATCCTGCGCAGTTTAGACTAAGCCAAATGCTTTCTTTGTTTTGGTTTGTATTTTATAATAATTATGAGATATAAATAAGTATAAAATATACATAATTATGAGACATAAATAAGAATAAAATGTACATAATTATGAGATATAAATAAGTATAAAATATACATAATTATAAGACATAAATAAGTATAAAATATACATAATTATATAATATAAATAATTATATCATATAAATATTTATAAAATATAAATAATTATAAAATATAATTACAGTTTAAATTAATTTCTAGATTGCATTTACTTAACTTATATTTTTTTGGTTTTGATGTAAAACAAAATTATATTCTCAACGTTTGTCACAAACATTATCAGGTTATAATAAAATAAATAAAACCGGAAACGTTTAAATAAACAAAATAAATAAATAACAAACCAAACCTAAAGACCCTAAATTAATCTTACGCGAAGTCAAATCATCTGATTTTTTTTCCTTTCTAAGGACAATAAAGAAGGGAAGTGAAGTGAAGAAATTTTATCGACAGAAATCGTTACAATCGCGATGATTTTCGTAAAGGAGAAAGACGTTGATATTTTGAGAATGAACGGGGCGATTAAAACGGGGGACATAAAGGACAAAGCGCAGTTAACGGGCGTGATCTTAAAGGATGAATAACGATGTTTTAATGCCTTTGGGAATTAATTCTCGGTTGCTGGATTTATTGGATTACGAGGACATGTGTTCGGGTTCACAAAGAGAATTAAAAAGGACCGTGACCGGCAAAATTGCACAAAAGTATTTTTATTTCTGTACCTTCATGGAATATATTCATCTATTGCAAATGTGTTTGGTGTCCTGACGGCTGATGTTTCAGCTTGAGTAATAATATAAAATGAATAATAACATAAAACGAATTATAAAATAAAATGAATAATAACATAAAACGAATTATAAAATAAAATGAATAATAACATAAAACGAATAATAAAATAAAATTGATAATAACATAAAACGAATAATAAAATAAAATTGATAATAACATAAAACGAGTAGTAAAATAAAATGAATAATAACATAAAACGAACAATAAAATAAAATGAACAACAAAATAAAATAAAATGAACAAAACAAAATAAAATAAAATGAACAAAACAAAATAAAATAAAATGAACAAAACAAAATAAAATAAAATGAACAAAACAAAATAAAATATAATGAAAACTAAAATAAAACAAAACAAATATCAAATAGCAAAGCCTAATAAAAATGGCATACCCAACAAGATCTCGTTCACGTATATAAGGTACCCTTGAACGCGTTTTGCATATACATTAATCGATTTAGGTTCGTTCACAATAAGCAGAGATGAAATAGCGGCGCTAATAAAGCAAAGAGAATAGAATAAAAGGAGGATTTTGCGTGTTCCCATTCATTGTCGTCGTTATGCAATTCCTTGCACACACTAACCTAGCGTTAAACTCTTATTTTCCGGTAGTGCGAACGGTGAGTAATATTAACAAGTTACATTTTTATTGTTACGGTAGAAAAATCAGAACTTTTGATTTCGCAGCCGTATTACCGTGTCAGGATTTACACAAGAGCTGCTTTCTGTTATAGCGGCAAAGTTATCACGGCCGCTTTGAGAGTGCAAAATAAAGGTGCTAACTGAGTGCCAGAGTTGTTAATTTTCTGAAGAAAAAAAAATTGGAATTTCTGTCAGGATTTGTTCAGATTTTTCTATTAGGTTTAATTAATCTTCAAAATTTAATTACTTCTTTTAAATTTAATTACTTGCTTATAAATTTAATTACTTGCTTATAAATTTAATTACTTGCTTATAAATTTTGAAGTTTAAGTAAAATGAACAGAAATTTAAGTAAAATACTTCATTAAGGATTAGTTTAGAAATATAGGCACAAGATGCTGAAGCGTAATAATAATAAATTAGAAGTAGTCTGAAATATCCAATGATTAAATATTAAAATCCTAGCCGAAAATCGGAATAAATTTGATTTCTTAGCGGCGCAACACCTGCGCTAATCAGATTCAATAACGTGGCTTTCTCTGCTTGGTTGGCAAAAAAATCTAACCATAGAAGACTACAAATTTGATATCGTGGCAATAAAACTAAATCTCCTATTAAATATAAGAACACAAATTAGCGACAGTAAGATACTTAAACCTTAATTTACAACTACTTCATTCCATATTCATCAGATCACCTGAGATGGCCGTACGAATTAGTTGTTTGCTAAGACGAAATTTTCTTAAAATCGTAGTTCGTAAAATTTTAGTTTTTAGTTTTAAAGTTTTAGTTTTAAAGGTTTAGTTTTAAAGTTTTAGTTTCAAAGTTTTAGTTTTAAAGTTTTAGTTTTAAAGTTTTAGTTTTAAAGTTTTAGTTTTACAGATTTAGTTTTAAAGTTTTAGTTTTAAAGATTTAGTTTTAAAGTTTGTTTTAAAGTTTGTTTTAAAGTTTGTTTTAAAGTTTGTTTTAAAGTTTGTTTTAAAGTTTGTTTTAAAGTTCGTTTTAAAGTTCGTTTTAAAGTTTGTTTTAAAGTTTGTTTTAAAGTTTGTTTTAAAGTTTGTTTTAAAGTTTGTTTTAAAGTTTGTTTTAAAGTTCGTTTTAAAGTTTGTTTTAAAGTTTGTTTTAAAGTTTGTTTTAAAGTTCGTTTTAAAGTTCGTTTTAAAGTTTGATTTAAAGTTTGTTTTAAAGTTTGTTAAAGTTTTCGTTCTTAGATTTAAATTTTTCGTTTTATTTTAGTTTTAACACGTTTGTATTTAGTTTTAAATTTTTTTAGCAATTAACTTTAATGTTATTATTGTTTACGATAGAAACGTGAATATTTAATGTACATTCGTTCTATAGTAAATAGTAGGTGTGAGAAAGAGGGAAAAGCGATCAGAAATTAGGGACAAGCGGTCAGAAATGGCCAGTTTTCGTGAGGCGGAAAAGTAAGCCGCAGGAATGCGTGGCCATTAAACAATTTTAAAAAATGGTTAAATAATGAAGTGCTACTTATACCGAGTGTGTGTGAAACGACGAAGAAGAGCGGAGATATTCGTGTCACGACCCCACGGTGACCTCGATCACCCATAAGGTTCACCATTTGAAATATGTGCATGACCTAAAACTGAACCGAATTATTAGAAGAGATCGATCCTGATGTTTTAATCATTTTTTAATTTAATTTTATTTCACGTGCGGCCGCTATCATTTATCATAAGCTGATACTTTTCTCTTACACCTGCTTAATGTAGGTGTATATTTTGTTTTGTTTCTTGGGTTTAACATTTATTTATTTCTTCATTTTTAGTTTACACATTCTATTTAATTTAGTTTTGTTTTATTTCGTTTAGTTTTCTTTTGTTTTGTTTAATTTAGTTTTGTTTTATTTAGTTTTGTTTTCTTTTGTTTTGTTTTATTTAGTTTTATTTTATTTAGTTTTATTTTATTTAGTTTTGTTTTATTTAGTTTTGTTTTATTTAGTTTTGTTTTATTTAGTTTTGTTTTATTTAGTTTTGTTTTATTTAGTTTTGTTTTATTTAGTTTTGTTTTATTTAGTTCTGTTTTATTTAGTTTTGTTTTATTTAGTTTTTTATTATTTATTTGGTTTCTTTTTTATTTCCAGATGAATCAAACGTGCAAAGTTTGTGGGGAACCCGCAGCTGGGTTCCACTTTGGTGCTTTTACCTGTGAAGGATGCAAGGTTAGATTCTTTTATTATTTTGAAATCTTTTTTTTTATTTTTACTATAAATCATTATTTATTTTTTCATTATTAAGATTTACTCTTACTTTAAAGATTTGCTCATACTTTAAAGATTTACTCATACTTTAAAGATTTACTTTAAATATTTACTCTTACTTTAAAGATTTACTCATACTTTCAAGATTTACTTTAAACATGTACTCTTACTTTAAAGATTTACTCATACTTTAAAGATTTACTTTAAAGATTTACTCTTACTTTAAAGATTTACTCTGACTGCAAAGATATGATTTTTAAAGAAACGAACAATAAGATAAACCAAACAACAGTAAAAAGGGAGATGAAGCTTGTAACCTGAAGAAAATACGCACAATACAGCTTTTTAACGCTCTAGTTGTCACGCGTACCGTTAGTGGCGCTACCTTCGGTACGCACGGCTCGTCGCCACGCGTGACGTGTGCTTAGCTCGCGACAGGATTACGTCACACGTTTCGATTTCTGAACCGTTGTAGCATGAAAACTCGGCCAGATTACGCTGCGTGTAATTCACTGTTTATTGTCATTGTAGATAGTGATGAACAAGGATGAGCTAACATTGCAAAAAGAGTTAATGTTGACGTTTTGAAGAAACTGCAATAATGACAATAAAAATAATAATAATAACAATAATTTAGGTATGTCGAGAAGAAAGAAAAATATAAATAATAATAATTCAATAATATTTCCAAATAAATAATAATTCAATAATATTTCCAAAATAATAATTCAATAATATTTCCAAATAAATAATAATTCAATAATATTTCCAAATAAATAATAATTCATTTTATAAGTACACAAGAAAGACGAGTTCGATAAGACAAATTCGTAACCGTCCAACTTCGAGATCCTCCATAACAAACGACATAAAGCCAAATATAAATGGGCCAATTTGGCCAGGGAACAGGTTACATTTTTCTCTAAACTTTAATTCCAGAACAAGCTTTTTCAATTAAGACGAGGGCATAATATGTACATAATTGGACTATTATATCAAGCGGTACAAATGGTCCCATGTATCAAATAAATCCGTAACACATACTCCAATTAATTAGTTTGATGTTCTACCACATCGCGGCGCTATTGGGGATATTAATCAATGGCGGTACTTTCGTTTTTTCCATCTCACGTCCTCCGCTGACATAACTCTGATGGGCTATATGAATGTTAAACAACTATAACTAGGGTAAACTCGGAATGTGGAACGTTCGACTGGTATCTCGTTATTGATGGCTCGCTGTTTGATTGAAAGCATCACAAATAAACGTTCTTTCGAATATTCGTACACACCCAAATCATACGCACATACACACACATACACACACATACACACACACACACACACACACACACACACACACACACACACACACACACACACAACACACACACACAACACACACACATACACACAACACACATACACACAACACACACACATACACACAACACACACACACATACACACACAACACACACACATACACACACAACACACACACATATACACACAACACACACACACAACACACACACACATACACACAACACAAACACACACACACACACACACACACGCACACGCACGCACGCACGCACGCACGCACGCACGCACACACACACACACACACACACACACACAACACACACACATACACACACACAACACACACACACACACACGCACACACACACATACATACACTCACAGATACATATTCCCTAATACACAAATACCTATTTACTAATACACATACATTCACTAAATATATACATACTAAAGCAGCTACATAGATTTCAAAATTTTAAATAAATTTCATAAATTCCATTTGAAGCATTTCAATCGTTTCCAAGTCATCCGACTCGATTAGGTTCCAGAGTCCAGTTCATTTCGAGCGAGAAACAGATTGGCCCCATCTGTTCGAAAATTCAAATGACGAAGATGTAAATTTCGGTGATTAGCCGAATTAGCACATTAATTATTTCGCCCGGACATTTGAAATTCAAATCGATTTCTGTAAATCGGTTGTGTGCATTACTAAAAGTGCCAAAACCAGAATCTTCCGCGACTTTACGATTATTTGCTTGTTTTGATGGCTCGATCCTCCTTAATTGCTCGCTAGGTACAGTTAAAACTGAGCAAGCCTTATAGCTAAGGTAATCCTAGCTAAAGCAATCCTAGCTAAAGCAATCCTAGCTAAAGTAGTCCTAGCTAAAGCAATTCTACCTAAAGTAATTCTTTCTAAAGCAATTCTAGCTAAAAAATCCTACCTAAAGCAAACCCAACGAAAGTCTAACTATCTAAATCCCAATTATCAAAGCACAACTATCCCTATTAAAAAATATCTGTAAACGACTCCCGAGAAATAATTATCACCGTACATATGAACAACGCGAAATCATTAATAAATAATGGGCGTATAGAGAAAGCACGCTAATATACGAATTCCACATTTAAAAACACATTAAAAGTGCGGGAAGGTTACCGACAAATCAAATGTGTAATTTCAGGTTGCTTCTTCCGAATTAAAGCAAATTAAGGCGTCAATGCAATGGCTCTCTAATTTCGTGTTAGATCAGAAAACTTTAACGTTTAAATTAAGATTTTGTTTTTTTCACATCGTTTTTATTTTTTTTCGCATCGTTTTTATTTTCGCATCGTTGTTCATTAGATATTTCACATACTGGTTTTACTTTAACCACTTAGATTTATTTTACATTAATTTTGTATATTTATATATTTTATATTATTTTATATTATTTTTAACATATACTGGGTGACTGTATATGTGGTAGGTGTATACAGTGAAACCTCGGTTATTCGTTCTAGGACTTTAAAGGCAGTTAATGGAGCGCATACGTACCAAATATCTACAGCTTTAAAACGATAAATCAAGATTTCACTGTAGCACTGTTACAGGGTGAGTCTTTAAAATCTGCAAATTTTGATCGAGGGTTAAGGCTATAATCGCTTGCTTTACGACTCTGCACCACAGTCATAAAGCAAGCGATTATAGCCTTAACTCTCGATCAAAATTTGCAGATTATAAAAACTCGCCCTGTATTAATATAATTTTATTCCGCAAAAAGCTGTTCTAATCACACGTCCGAGCAGTCGTGGCAACAGTTGTTTCTCGTCCAACAATCTAATGCCCCAGCCTGAATAATTCCCTATCATTAATGAATCTGGTTTTGTTTAATTACAGCCAAACAAAAAGATCGTGAGAACCGCACGTATGCTCGCGCGTTTCCATACAGGCAGGCCATCATCAATAAACGAAATGAAAGCTCTTCGGCATAATTAGAGCCATCGACGCAAAAAGTGCGCATATGGGTTTCTCTGAAATTAAATTCGCTCAGTTCAGTGGGCCCCAATGGCCGCGGCCGGCTCGATTTTGCGCCGGCGATGAATTAAAACTATAGTTGGCAGCGCTGGCCGGCACAAAACAACGTCAATTAACCTGTTTTAATGTTGCAAATCATATCGTCCGTGCCTAAGTGACTACACTAATCCATTAATGAGCGGCTCGGTTACACGGTCTTCTTTTTATCGGTACGTCGGTTATGCAATTGCGTGGACGCAATCACCCTGTATGTACGTACTATAATGACACGCATCTTGAATTTGTAGTATCTACTCTACTATTGTAACTAATCCACATATATTATTTATCAAAATAACATTTCATTGTAGTATATTAGTCAACTAATTGTCATATCACTCTAAAAACTTGGGATTGTTGATACAGGGTGAGTTTTTTAAATCTGCAAATTTTGATCGAGGGTTCAGGATATAATAGCTTGCTTTATGACTGTGTTGCAAGCGATTATAGCCTTAACCCTCGATCAACATTTGCAGATTTAAAAAACTCACCCTGTAAACTTACAAAGAACTAAATACATTCATACAAAAATGCACACATATGTACAGAAATAACTACATAACAATATACATACACACAAAACACACACAAATACACACACACACACACACACACACACACACACAAACACACACACAAACACACACACACACACACGCACACGCACATGCACACGCACACAC
>JAWQRP010000652.1:0-25262 GCA_033557875.1 Quadriops clusia
ATCACTATACTTTCTCTGCGAGAAAGTAAAAAAATGAATAAAACATAGAAAAACTTATCATTATATTAAAACACCTTTTGCCTTTTAATTATTTATTATTAGTTTACTACACTTTGGACCAATCTATTTCGGGCTCTTTAGATAAAATGTCAATTCTTCACAATGCTTAATCTATTTCTAATCATGTTACATCTATACACATTAAAATTAATATTATCGTATTATATACATTTTGATAATAAATTTAAATAATAGTTATCTGTAAGCATTATTATTAAAGTGACAATAGTTATTAATTTTAATGTGTATAGATGTAATAGGACTAGAAATAGATGAAGTATTTTATTTATTTATTTAAATATTAGAGAATTGATGTTTTATCTGCAAAGGCGCAAATAGATTGATCCAAACTGTAGTAAACTAAGAATAAATAATTAAAAGGCGAAAGGTGATTTACTTTAATGGTAACAGAGATTGCCTTCAGTATGGTGCTCCCCCCCGCCTTCTCATAAAAAAAAATTAATTTTAAATTAAAAATAAAGAACGATCCTTACTAATAGGTTTATTAGTTAAAACACGCTACATGTTTTGGTTGCCGTCTGCAATCATCATCAGGCGCTGGAAATTAATTTTTTTAGCTCCAGTTGCAGAAATAAGAGTAATATACAACGCTGGTTTGTAATTGTAATAAATGATTGTAATTTCATACTTAACCCCGATTTATTTATTTTAAATCGGCATTACGTATTTAACTATCGATTCTGCAACCAGGCCTAAATGAAGTTCTGCCAGGTAAATCTGGGTTAATTTTTTAATCATTTATCAAATCGAATAAATCGTTAAATCTTCCACAGACTGATGGCGCCTCAGCAGGCCTCATCATGACCGAGGCAAAGGCGAAGCAATTGGGCCTAAAACCGAAAGCATACTTGCGCGACTTCACCTACGTCTCCCAAGACCCCATTGACCAATTGCTCTTAGGCCCCGCTTATGCCACCCCAATTGTTTTGGATAAAGCCGGTCTCGTTCTCAAGGATATCGACGTCTGGGAAGTTCATGAAGCTTTTGCTGGACAAATTATCGCCAACTTAAAGGCTATGGACAGCGATTGGTTTGCGCAATCCTACATGGGACGAAAAAGCAAAGTTGGCGTTCCGGACCTTAATAAATTTAATTTATGGGGTGGGTCTTTGTCGATTGGACATCCTTTCGCGGCGACTGGGATTCGATTGGCTATGCACACGGCTAATAGGCTTGTGAGAGAAGACGGACATTTGGGGGTAGTCGCAGCTTGCGCCGCTGGGGGTCAAGGTGTTGCCATGGTCATCGAAAGGCATCCTGATGCAACCCCTAATTAAATTAGAACTTATGGAATAACGTTGGTTAGAATAAGAATCATTGGTTGAGAAGGAAACGAAAAATATCAAGCAAACACATGGAAACATGCAAATAAATGGAAACATGTAAACAAATGGAACCATGTAAACAAATGTTCCCATGTAAACAAATGTTCCCATATAAACAAATGGAAACATATTGTAAAATACCTCCATACATATTCATACTACATTTATTTTTCTACCAATTTATACCTATGTCATAAACTTATTAACGCATAATGATACGGTCATAATAGTTTGTCAACAATTTTAATTATCATGTATAATTTATATATATATATTAATAATAATTACTCGTTATAATGCATTGTGTTAAAAACGAACTGAATAAAACAAATTGTTTACTTATAACCGGTTTATTAGTAATTATTCTTTAAATTGTTCAATGTATTCAACCTCTAAAGGGTGAAGATTAGGTCCAGGAATAACAAGGGAATGCAAGGGGCCTCCAATGTCGGCTTCTGCCATACTCGTCAAAGAACACAATAAAATCTTCTGGTCATCCGAGCCTACTCTTGCTAAACCAATGCAAGCGCTATGTTCATTTATTTCCCCTGGTTTCCACTTACTATTCTTGTACTTCATTATTTCTAAAATCTGCCTACTTGCTTCAGCAACTGACATGAATTTAGGAGGCATGTATTCCAGTTTCTTCTTCGTCAGACTTTCCAAAGTAGGTTCCTTTACTTTAATATCCAGCAAGCATAACGTATGCAAGTTATTCTTGTAATTCGAAACAATTTTCTCAAAAAAACTGTCCGGCTTCCAGGTATCTGTCCAATAGGGAATCGAAACTGTTTCGCCGAATGTGTACAGCTGCAATCCGCAACATCCAATGGCGTTCAGAATCGAGGCGTTATGCACAACTTGGAATTTGATTCCTTTTTCTTTGGCCCTGAGGATCAAATCGGTGTGAGTGGTCGCCCCAAAAGGATCGCCTACTACGAGGAAAGCTATGTCTAAATTCTGAGAATCCGATAAAATTTCATCGGCTCCTTGTTCTACTAATTCTCTGTCGGCTAGGATCAATTTCTTATTGTAAAAATCTTCCTGGAATAAGAAATATTGATCCTAAATTAAATCAACCAACCTCAGTCTCCCCTACAACAATTGTACTTTCATTAAATACTTACCAACGCCTCTTTGCCACAAGTTAAAATAGAGGTATAAGCTTCCAAATACACCCTTTCGCACTTCTTAATAATCTCTAACCCTTTTACAGTGATATCTGTAGCATCCCCCAATCCTAAACCGATTAAATAGAACATTTTCACAACGTTTTGACAACTAGGTAACCTCAAATTTAAATTTGTAAACATAACCTGACATAACGACACGTGTCAATGTTTTCTGTATAGGCAACCAAGTTTACACAAAGTCAGCTGGTTGCCTAACCTACGCAACTTATCCCATATCTTATGTATACATATATGCGGTATGTTTAGATACATATTTATTCAATTTTTTATCGTTTTCATTATAATAAAATATGGAAATAAGGACAATTTCGTTTTTATTGTACTTATGGCCACATCACGCAACTAATGAAGGTCCTTTACTATTCCATTATTATTCACTCGTGCTGTGCAAAATTTTGCCAAAGATTGATTAATTTTTTTCTTGGGAATATTATAAAGGTCATTACCGTTCAGTTCTCGTTACCGCAATCGATAAAACTATCCCTTGGTTACCGTATTTGTATCGTGGCGCCTCTTTAAACCGAAGAATATAAATATTGATTATTCTAAACAAACGTCCCGGTTATTCACTTAGCTGTGAAGTTCCAAAGAAGACGCGCGAAAGGGCATCAAAGCAAATAAAAAGTAAGTCCTTGAAGTACATAAAAATAGCAACTCCATAATTAGATAGTAACTCAGATCGAGCAATTTTATTACTAGTAAAGTAGACTAAAACGATGGAAACGACTACTCAAGTATTATTATTTTTTACAGTTTATTTTTCGATTGTACACTAAATTAAGAATCAAAAATGCAAGTAGCCAGATCCATAACAGACCCAGAAAACGACAACATGGTCGTCAAGCGCGTCAGCGTCCCAGTGGGCCTTGAGGAGCTTATGGAAAATCTGACCAAAGAAGTAATATCCAAAAAACCCAGAGACATCTATATGTTTGCTTCGGATTACTTCGCAGAATTGATGTTAATTCGGGACAAAAACAAGGCGAAAGAATGTAATAATAATGACGATGTTGACAACCCTATTGACAAAGATTTAGGCAAAAGGGTTAAACAAACAGAGAGAATGAAAAATGAACGGAATTTGTATAGGAACGATGCTCTTATGGTGACCAAAGTAAAGCAACAGCCTAGAATGAGCACAAAAGTTTACAAGCCTCCTTCGCCGATAAAACCTAATGCAAAAACTTCTACTTTGACTAAAAAGGATGCGCCAATGCAGCGGAATAATGCTGCTTATAATAAGAATGAGAAAAGCAAGAAGAAACAATCATCTTTTGAGGTGCTGAAAGAAACGGAAAGACCTAAAATAATTGAGACCACAAAAATGGTTAATAGTTCAAAATCATCAGGTGGGTCGAAATCATTGGATGGATTAAAATCATTGGATAGGCTAAAATCAGTAGATGGGTCAAATTCGTCAGATGAATCAAAATCATTAGATGATTCGGGATCTTCAAATGAACCGAAAAGAAACGGATCAAAGCCATTACAAGGATCAAAGGCAAATGGATCGAACGCAAATGGGTCGAAAACAAATGGATCAAACACAAATGGATCAAACGCAAATGGATCAAACGCAAATGGATCAAAATCACACCGATCTAAAGACCCACCTGGATCAAAATCTTTACAAGGATCAAAATCGTTCGATGAAGTCAAATCAGCCGAGCAATCAAAAACCACAAGAAAAATATCTCCAAGAAAAACTATCGCAAGAAGAAATTCAAGCATCAGCAGCAGAGACTCTTCTTCTTCGAGAAAATCTGGAGACAGCTCTAGCAGAGATAGTACCACTTATGGCAAAAGATTAAAACGTAGCGCCTCTTATGCCAATTCAAAAGTCCAAGCTGGAGAATCCCAAACTATTGGAATTCCACAAATTGACGAAGCAATTCAAACTAAAGAAGTCGATCAAACTGGAGAACCTATTCAAACTGGAAAAATGACTCAAGCCGGAGATGCCAGTCAAACGGGAAAAACTATTAAAACTGGAGAATCTACTCAAATTGAAGACGCTATTAAAACTGAAGAACCCACTCAAATTGAGGAAACTCTTCAAACTGGAGAAACTCTTCAAACTGGAGAAACTCTTCAAACTGGAGATACTCTTCAAACTGCAGAAACTATTCAAACTGAAGAAACTCTACAAACAGGAGAATCTCTTCAAACTGAAGAAACTCTTCAAATTGGAAAAACTCTACAAACTGGACAATCTCTTCAAACTGGAGAAACTCTACAAAGTGGACAATCTCTTCTAATTGGAGAAACTCTACAAACTGGACAATCTATTCAAACTGGAGACCCTCTACAAACTGGACAATCTCTTCAACCTGGAGAAACTCTACAAACAGGAGAATCTCTTCAAACTGGAGAAACTCTACAAACTGGACAATCTCTCCAAACTAGAGAAACTCTACAAACTGGACAATCTCTTCAAACTGGAGAAACTATTCAATCTGGAGAGACCATTCAAACTGAAGAAGTAACTCAAATGGGAGAAACTCCCCAAGCTAAAGAAACCATTCAAAATGGAGAAACCACTCAAACTGAAGAAACTATTAAAAGCGGAGAAGCTATTAAAACAGGAGAAACTATTAAAACAGAAGAAACTATTAAAGCAGGAGAAACTATTAAGCCAGAAGAAACTATTAAAGCAGGAGAAAGTACTCAAGCTGGAAAAACTCTTCAAACTGGAGAAATTCTTCAAACTGGAGAAACCATTCAAACCGGAGAAGTCATTCAAACTGTAGAAACTATTAAAACTGGAGAAACCACTGGATCTGAAAAGACTCTAAAAACTGGAGAAACTCTACAAACTAGAGAAGCTCTCCAAACTGGAGAAATTGTTCAAACTCTAGAAAACACTCAAACTCAAGAAACGACTCAAACAGAAGAAACTATTCCAACTGATGAAACTACTCGAACTGATGAAACTACTCGAACTGATGAAACTACTCGAACTGATGAAACTACTCGAACTGATGAAACTACTCGAACTGATGAAACTACTCGAACTGATGAAATTACCTCCACTGGAAAAACTATTCAAACTGAAAAAACAAACCCACAAAACGCAAAATTCCCAACAAACAAAACGCCACCAACTAACACTAACAGAAGATTGACAAAAGCTAATTCCATCGCCTCTGACCAAAAACCAAACCCCCCAATAAGGGAAAAACGAGCCTTAAGACAACGGTCTTTATCCACAAGTAAAGCGATTATTGCGGTATTGCCAGACGATGACAATAAACCAGTTAGTCGTCGCAAATTTATGCAACAGACCAAAAAGAAACCGTTTTCCTCGAGTTCTGATAGTGGGAATGAAATTATGGATACTTCTTTAGCTGAGCGAATCATCAGCAAGACAATAGATGGACCAATTTTAACTAACGTTGATGAATCCGCAAATCTGTTAAATGGGGAAAAGTCTCCAAAAGCTAATCAGGACTCGCCAAAGGAAAATAAAGAAGACCAAAAAATTTTGCCATCATCAGCAAAAACGAATTCAGATCTTGACAATAAAAGTACTGGTGGAAAATCTCAAGATGGAACAGAATTAAACGCTGAAGATGCTGATAATGAGGAAAGCAATGACGAACCTGAGAAAATCATCAAAGAAACCGATGGAAACAAGACCAATGAAACAAACATTGAAGTTGAAATTGATAGCACTAAGAATGAACTTGATTTGGAAAAGTTAGAACAATTAAATGATACAAAAGAAATTGAACAGCAAATATTGGAAAATAAAAATAAAACATATCAATCAGAGAAGGAAGTGCAGCCAAAAACTGAATCTTCTAGTATTGAAAACAAAGAAGAACTCAAATCTGGAAAAGAGGATGACTCAAAACACGAAATACTTCATTCTGATCAATTAGAAAATCAAAATTTGAAAACTAACAGCAAAGCGGAATCTGTTGAAAACGATAAGAGTATAAAAATTGAAGATGAATCCACAAGTGTAAAAGTCGTAAATAAACTACCTGATAATAAGACAAAATCAGAAGATAAATCAATATCGGATAAAACTAAATCAAAACCAGATGAAGCTAAGTTAAAAGCAGGTGAAGTTAAGTCAAAACCAAATGAAGTTAAGCCAAAACCAGACGAACTTAAGTCAAAACCAGATGAAGTTAAGCCAAAACCAGACGAACTTAAGTCAAAGCCAGATGAAGATAACACAAAACCTGACGGAAATAAGTCAAAAATAGATGGAAATAAGTCAAAAATAGATGAAAATAAGACAAAAGAAGGTGAAAATAAACCAAATCCAGATGTAGATAAATTAAAATCAGATAAAGACATATCGAAACTAGATGAAAATATATCAAAACCAGATAATGATAAATCAAAACCAGAAGCAGATGAATCAAAAGCAAATGAAGATAAGTCAAAACCAAATAAGAATAAGACAAAACTAGATGAAGATAAAACAAAACCAGATGAAGATAAATTACAACCAGATGAAGATAAATTACAACCAGATGAAGATAAATCACAACTAAATGAACATAAGTTGAAACCAAATGAAAATAAGACAAAATCAGCTGAAGATAAATCAAAAGAAAATGAAGATAAATCAAAGTCAAATCAAAATAAGACAAAACCAGATGAAGAAAAATCAAAACCAGATGCAAAGGACTCACAATCAAATATGGTCAATTTAAAATCAGATGCTAATAAGTCTAAACCAGATTCAGACAATTTAAAACCAGATGGAGATAAATCATCTCCAAACGAAGATCAATCAAATAGAGCTGGAGAGCAATCAAACCCAGATAAAGGTCTACCAAACCCAGCCAAAGGTCAACCAAACACAGATAAAGATCAACCAAAACAAGATGCAGACAAATCAACTTCTCAGGCAGACAAATCTTCTCCCAAAAGCTTACCACAAGAAGAAAAAATCAAATCACCAAATACTTCTCCAAGAGAACAAAAACCTATATCTGAAGAAACTGCTCGGAAAATCACTAAAGACTTCTTACAAAATGAGACGAAAGTCTATGACTCTGAATTAAAGGTTACCCCTGTAAATGCCACCGAAATTCAAGGAAACGCACGGAATAATTTTTTTCGGGATACCATTGAAGATGACGAACTAAAGAAAGAAGCGAAGCAAAATGAAAACGATGAGCAAAATCGAAGCGATAAACAAAATGGAAACGCAATGCAAACTGAAAGCACTAAACAAAGTAAAGAACCTATAGACACAACTTTAGATGAAACTAAACTAACTAACGAAGCGACAGAAGACTTAGAATGTGAAGTAAACGAAATCAACTTAAATCGATCTACTTCTTCCGATTCTAATTCCGATAGAGAACGAGAAGAAAGCAATAAAACTATAATGGCGAAAGATGTGGCAGCCTTAAAAATTCAGTCTTTTTGGAGAAGGTGGCGCTATGGCAAAGGATCTCAAAGTGTAAGTTAAATATTTGTTAATTCTTTTTTTATTTGGAGAATTAATTAAAATGAAGATGTTTTCCTTGTTAATTAATTTTAATTATTGGAACAACCGGTTTCGGCCCTCCCGGGCCATCATCAGGTACTAAAATTATTTAATACAATGAAATGTTAGCACCTGACGATGGCCCGGGAGGGCCGAAACCGGTTGTGCCAATAATTACATTCAATTAACAAGAAAAACATCTGCATTTTAATTAATTCTCCAAATAAAAAAAAACTTATCTCCTTGTTGGGTTCAACACTTATTTATTAATTCATTCAATTCTGTATGATAACATAACTACTTGTCTTAGGTTATCGATTATGGTGGAATCCTCACGAGCAGCAATATGAAGAACGCGGCAGTCATTATTCAATCATTGTTTAGGGGCTACATTACCAGAAAACAAACCAAAGTCAATAGTCACAGGATTTATTCTGCTAGAAAAGCAGACTCTAACTTGCCTTTAGTTCTCGAAATGTCTGAGGAAGACGAGGAGAAGCATGAAGAAGAAGATACATACGAAAATGATAAGCATGAAAATGATAAGCATGTAAATGGTAAGCATGAAAATGGTAAGCATGTAAATGATAAGCATGAAAATGATAAACACAAAAATAATAAGCCTGAAGTAGAAAAAAAGCACGAGAATGATAAACTCGTAGAAGAGGAAGAGAGTAAGCGCAAGAAAGAAGATAAGCACACAGAAGAAGCTAAGCAGAAAGAAGAAGTTAAACACAAAGAAGAAGATAAGCAGATAAAGGAGAAGGGTAAACTTAAGGAAGGACCAAACCTTAAACATACGACACCAGATACAAACAAATCAACAGAAGAACAAGCGGAGAAAACTGTTGCAAAATCTCCAAAGGATGGAAAAGAGATCCTGCAAATGATAGAACAAATAGAAGCAAGAGAGGAAGAAGAAATCGACAAAATAGCGAAAACTCTCGATAGGATCTCATTCGATAATAAAGACAATGATGAAGAACAACCAAAAGTAAAAGAACCCAGGCAGTTAAATGAGGACAAAGGGGAAGAATTAGTCGGCAAAATTGATGAAGAAATTATAAAAGCTATTGAAGAATTAGATACACTAATCATACCGAATAATCTTCCCGAAGAAAGTCTTCTTCCTTTTAATGCTCTTCCAGCTGAAGGAAACGATAACATAAAAATTATCTATCCTTTTGATGTAGTTTCCGCAGCTGTAAGAATTCAGAAGATGTTCAGGGGGTTCAGAGCGAGAAGAAGAGTAAAATCGTTGAAAGGGACGTTGATAAAACAAAGTAACGTAAAGACACTAAGTCAGCCGAGTGAAGAAAACAAGGAAATTCGTAATGTAGAACATTCTCAAGGCAAGACTAAAAATGATTCAGATCAGAAGAATGAAGAACTGGGGAAGGAAGAGAAGGAGTTAAAGGAAGCACATGAAAAGGTAGTATTAAAAACAGAAGTAGTGAAAGACGAAATAAGTAAAGAAAATGAAGGAAGAAACAAGGAAGAAGAAAGAAACGAAGAAAAGGTAAGAAACAAAGAAGAAGAAATAAGTAAAGAAGAAGAAATAAACAAAGAAAAAGAAAGAAACAAAGAAGAAGAAATAAGCAAAGAAGAAGAAATAAACAAAGAAGAAAGAAGTATGGAACAAGAAGGAAGCAGAGAGCAAGAAAAAAATACAGGGCAAGAAATTATTCCAAAACAATTAATAATAAACCTCCCAGGCCTGGGATCAGCCGAGGCACAAGAAGTATCAAAAGAAATTGGTTCTGAAAACGAAGCAAGTGCTTCTGAAGATAATACATCAAGCTTGGTCCACACCAGCGAAATGCACGACTTCGTGGTTTCAGATTCCGTATCTTCCAAAGAGAAAATTAAAATGCAAAAAGATCAAACCCTAGAGAAACTGAAAAATGACGAAGAAAGTGAAGAAGGACTGCTACATTCTGGAGAATTTCACGATAGTATTCTTCCAATTTACCCTGAAACACCACCAGTACCTGAGAGTGAACCTATTGGTCTAATGCACTCGGGAGAATTTCACGATTCGGTCCTATCTTCTCCTTCTTTTGGATCCCAAATGGAAAAAAATGACTACAAAAGGAAAAAACGAGAAATTAATTTTGATGCGGTCGAAAAAGAAATCGAAGAAGTAGAAGTCGAGAAAAAAATAATAAGTCACTTAACAGATGATTTGTTTGAGAAAGATGAGAAGTCTGAAAATGATAAGAAGTCTGAAAAAGATGAGAAGTCTGAAAAAAATGAGAAGCGTGAAAAAGATAAGAAGTCTGAAAAAGATAAGAAATCTGAAAAAGATGAGAAGTCTAAAAAAAATGAGAAGCCCGAAAAAGATGAGAACTCTGAAAAAAATGAGAAACCTGAAAATGATGAGAACTCTGAAAAAGGCGAGAGTAACGCCGAACAGGAAAAAAATAAACTTATCCAAAAAGATGACACAAAGAGCGGCTCAGAAGAAACCAAACATGAAGCAGCCAGGAAGATACAAAAAAGTTTCAAACGGTACCAATCGCGTTCTAATATCTTCCAGAAAGAAGAAGGTGGTGAAAATGATAAAGATGATACCGCATCAGATAATAATAACAATAGTAATAATAACGCGAAAAATATCATTGATGAAGAAAAAGTCACTACTGAGGAAGCTTCTTCAATGAAAGTGTCTTCAATGGAAAAATCTTCAAAGGAAGAGTCTTCAACCGAAAATAATATTTCTTCACAAGATACAGCAGCACGAAAAATACAAAAAGGATTCCGAAGGATGCAATCACGCGCTAGTCTTCTTCAGCCTGATACAACTGACTTAAATGACTCACAAGATACTCCAAAAATAGACGAAGAAGTCAAAGGAGGAGTGGTCAAAAATAAAGAAAATGTTTTGCACTTTAATGAAAAAGATAAGCCGAACATTTCTGAAGAAAAACAAAACAGTCTTCACTTTGCCCAATCCCCGGATGTCTCTATCAGCGCAGGGGCCCCAACTAAGAAACTTGGCGAAGAAAGAAAAAATATTTTAAAACGTGTGAACAGTGTCGAACTTCCAAGTGAACTAGCAAAAAAAGAAGAAGCTGCTAGAGTGATACAAAAAACTCTTAGGAGACACCATACGAGGTTAAATTTGCTGCCTACGGAAGAAAAGGGTGAAGAAAAGGTTGATGAAAGTAAGCTCAGAAGTTTTAAAGAAGAAAGCAAGGAGAAAATGGAATCTACAGAGGCTGTAGAAGAAGGTGGAAGTAAACCGAAGAAAAATGAAAAAGAAAATGAGAAGAATTCCTTTGTGAACGAACAAACTGTGGTGAAAGTTGAGGAAGTTAAAGATAGGAAAGGAATGAAGAAGAATGAAGAAGTGAATAACAACGAAGAGGTGAAGAAAGATGAAGGAATGAAAGAAAATGAAAGAGTTGTATCTGATAAGGAAGTAAAAAATGTGGCACATGAAGATCAAGCAGCTAGAAAGATTCAAAAATCGTTCAGGCGTTATCAATCTAGAGCAAACCTTTTTGAGGTGGGACAAGAAGAAATACAAGATGAATCGAAAAATGATAAAATAGGAGAAAACGAAATTAAATCATTTGAAAATGAATTAATTGACAAAACAGTTGGAGGAATTCAAAATGCTCTAGAAGATACTCAGACTAAGGTAGAAGAAATTTTGGCTAAAGTAGAAAAAGAAGAAACTTTGGCTAAAGTAGAAAAAAAAGAAACTTTGGCTAAAGTAGAAAAAGAAGAATCTTTATCTAAAATAGAAAAAGAAGAATCTTTATCTAAAATAGAAAAAGAAGAATCTTTATCTAAAATAGAAAAAGAAGAATCTTTAGCTAAAATAGAAAAAGAAGAAACTCTGGCTAGAGTAGAAAAAGAAGAATCTCGGACTAAGATAGACGACACTCAGAAGATACAACAAGCTATCCAAAACAAAGTTGAAGCAATTCCCAGTGAAGCAAAACAAGATATTCAAAATAAAATTGAAGATACAAAGGAAAATATTAATAAAGATGAAGAAACAGTTGAGAACAAGGTTGAGGGAATTAAAAAGACACTTGAAGACAAAGTAGAACAAAAATCAAATTTAGTTGACGACATCATTGAAAAAACTATAGAAAAGAAGCAAAATAAAGTGGAAGCAATTCAAAATAATATTGAAGAAATTGGTACTGCGTTTAATGAAAATGTGGGAAAAATTGGAGAAGCAATTGAAAACAAAGTTGTAGCAGTTAAAAACGAACATCAAGTGACGAAAGACAAATTAAAGGAAATTAAAAATGAAGTTGAAGAAGCGAAGCAAACTGTAGAAGTTGCAATTTTGAGCGAAGCTGAAGGAGCAAGTAATAACGTTGATGAAGTTAAAGAAGAACTTACAGAAACTAAAAATAAAGTTGAAGAACAAATTGAGAAGAAAATAGAAACGATAAAAAGTAATGTTGCAGAAGCACAAAATATCATAAATGATGCTAAAAGCGAAATTGGAGAAGAAATTGAAAACAAAATTGAAGCAATGCAAGGCATTGTTACAGAAACACAAAGTAATATAAATGAGGCTAAAAGTAAAGTTGGGCAAGAAATTGATAACAAAATGAAAGAAATACAAAGTAATGTTACAGAGGCAAAAAATACCATTAATGAGGCAAAAAATACCATTAATGAGGCAAAAAATAAAATTGAAGAAGAAGTTGGAAAGGAAATTAAAACTACACAAGACAGTGTTACAGAAACAGAAAATAATATAAATGAAGCTAAAAATAAGGCCGAAAAAGAAATTCAAAATAAAGCTGAAGATGTTCGGAACAAAGCTGAAGATATTGAAAATAAAGTTGAAGATATTCAAAACAAAACTAAAGAAACTCAAAATAATATAAATGAAATTAAGAATAAAGTTGAAGAAGAAACTCAAAACAAAGTTGTAGAAGTGCAAAACAAAGTTGTAGAAGTGCAAAACAAAGTAGTAGAAGTGCAAAACAAAGTTGTAGGACTGCAAAACACGATTGAAGATGCTCACGATAAAGCTAAAGAAATTGAAACCATTAATAAAGAAACTCAGAATAAGGCAAATGAAATGAACAATAAAGTTTTGCAAAAGACTCAAAAAGAAGTTGTAGATGTTCAAAGCCAAGTTAAATATATTGAAATTAATGGTAAAGAAACGCGGAATAATATAAATGAAATCCAGGATAAAGTGGAAGAAGAAACTATAAATAAAATAGAAGATGGAGTAAAGAAGGCTGATAAAGTCGTTAAAGATGAGGTGAAAGCCGTGAAAGAGACTTTGTCAGAGGTATCAAAAAGTAAAATTCCGGAGGTGGAAAACGAACATAATATGGTTGATGGAAGGAAAAATGAAGATAAAAGGACGAATGAGGATGGAAGAAAATCTAAAGATGATCTTATTTTAAATAAGGAAAATAATGATGATATCAGTAGACCTATTAGCATGGAATCCGCTCAATCGGTCGACACAATAATAATTGTGGATAATTCTTCTGAAGAAAATTTGAGAAAGAAAGAAAAGGGTGAGGTTGAAATGCCATTGTCGCATACAGTAACGTACAGCGCGGCTAAATTAAGGCAGGAAATTGAAGCAATCGAACGAAGAAAAGAAGAGAATTTGTTGAAAGACGGAGAAGAAATGGACAAACGAGGAAATGAAGAAAATATTGGAAGAAGTAACGAACTGGACAATAAAATTTCATCAGATGTGAAAAGTGTAAAAACAGACGAAGAAAATACTTCTTCAGAAGAAAATGCAATTGAGAAAAAAGTTGAAGGTTACGCAGAAAAAGAAGAGAACCACAGTTCGAAGGCTAATTTGACTGAAACATATCCTCTTTTGAAGAACGACGATTTCCGGGTGATTGGAAACAGTGGTTACGTTAAAATTGAGGAACCGGATATGGAAGTATTGTCAAGGAGCCACTCGCACGAGGATAGCCAAATTAAGGAAGTGAAAATTGAAGATATTTTGAACCAGTCTTTGACGGAGAAGAAGGAAGAGGATGTTGTTTATTCGGAATCTTTTAAAGAGTATGTGGAGTCTTTAATAAGACCTGGATCACTTTTGCCTTCTGACGCTGAAGAAACTGAAGGCAGTGAGAAGAAAACTGGAGAAGGTGTCGTAAAGATTGGGGAAGAAAATGATGCGAAGATTGGGGAAGAAGATGGTATAAAGATAGGGCACAAAAATGACGCGAAGATTGGAGAAGATAATGATGTGAAGATTGGTGAAGAAGGTGCCGTGAAGATTGGTGAAGAAGGTGCCGTGAAGATTGTGGAAGAAAGTGCTAAAAAGACTATGGAAGAAAGTAGTAAGAAGACTGTGGAAGAAAGTGCTAATAAGACTATGGAAGAAAGTAGTAAGAAGCCTGTGGAAGAAAGTGCTAAGAAGACTATGGAAGAAAGTAGTAAGAAGCCTGTGGAAGAAAGTGCTAAGAAGACTATGGAAGAAAGTACTAAGAAGACTGTGGAAGACAGTGCTAAGAAGACTGTGGATGAAAGTGGCACAAAACCAACAGAGGAAAGTGAGTCAAAAAAGAAAATTGACGAACTTGACAAGAAAAACAACGAAAAGAATAGTGAAGCTTCTTCAACTGATGATGTGACCAAAATAGATGTTGCTGTTTCTACAACCGGAAGTGGAATGCAGTGGTCTCATGGAGAATTAAATGCCGAAGAAGGCGTTGCCCCAATTTACATCTCGGTAGCCGCGGCTTCTGTTACCAGTCAAGAGATGACGCACGTGGCAACAATGCAGATCCCTGCAGAAGGTCAAGAAGGCTCTGGATTGGTGTCAACAGGAGAGTTTCATGACTGCGTCCCTGTCGTTCCTACAAGTCCAATTGGGTCGGAAGATGGCGCCCAAAGCAGGACGTCGGGGACATCTTCAGGGATGTCTGGTTTAGTTGGCTCTGGAGACCTTCACGACAACGCCCTGCCATTGGCTGTGCAACTGAACCAGTCCCCAGGTCAAGTATTTGTTATCATAGTAAGTGGAGTTCACTTTTTCAATATATGCACTCGGGGATTAATTTTGACGGCATTTTGTTTGCACGCTACTGTACGTATGTGTTCGTTTGAAATTCGGGGTGTTGCGATAGGGAAACGCGGATATAAAATGAAAGTATTATTAGAAATTAATATGTTTTTAAAGTAGATAATATATTTGGAGTAGATAATATTTTGAAAGTAGATAATATATTTTCAAAGTAGATAATATATTTTTAAAATAGATAATATATTTTTAAAATAGATAATGTATTTTTAAAATAGATAATACATTTTTAAAATAGATAATTTTTGTCATTTATATTTTTTACAAAGAGTATTATTACCTAAGTTTTTTTTTAAATTTTAGTTGTGTTTAATTAATTATTATCATTATTATATTTATTTTAGGAACGGGGCGACGTTATTGAAAGAGTCTACTTGTTAGTAAACGATGAAAATGAATATTCGTAAAAAACTGCAAACGGTGTTCTGCGATGGCTATGGATTGTTGTTTATATATTTTTATATTTTCTATTAATATTTTTTTATGAAATAAATGTAAGTAAATAGTAGAATTTTGTTTTATTCTTTTCGTATGCACGATGTTCGCATTTAAGAGAAGAGCTCCTCCTCTCGAATTGAACTTCTTTTCTTTAGCAAACGGCACTAATGGTCTAAAAATAAAGTAATTCTCCGGCTTTTAACCAATATAACAGCCTCACGTACGTTAGTCGCGTAGCAAAAATAGATTATTTTAAATTTGTCGGCCGATCATCGTCATGAACGCGTCATTCCAATTACAGTTTTCCTTCTGGACCGAATAGATGAATGAAAGAATTTTTCGGGCTTCCTTGATCTTAATTCATTGTTATTTATTATTTTATATTCAATTTTATATATATTAGATTATTATTTATCATTATATTGGGTTATTAATTATAATAATATATGTAATAATAATTAATTATTAGTAATTATAATTTCAAATTACTTAGTACGTCATTATTGCGTATTCCAAGAGAGTAAATAAAGGGAATGTATCTAGTAGATTTGCACGAGCCATATGGTTTAAATAATCTAAGCAAATAAATGAGAATAATTCATATTAAGCAATGTGTCAGCGTCGAGTAACTTTAGTTTGTGCATGTATTGTATGTGCAATGGGCAGATGTATGCACGTGTACCGGAGCAAACTGGGTTTATTTAAATTAATTTTATTTTTATTGTTTGTTGCGTGTGCGACGAATGTTGTGTGGATTAATTATCTAGTTAGGTTTAAATTGAATTGTTGATTCATCACATCACTTGACGTGGACGACCTAAAGATTCTTGTTTCTTTTAAATAATTGTTGATTCAAGCAATTATTGTAGTTTTATATAATATTTAATGCTATCATGATGATATTTGTACTTGTAATTTTGATCAATGTATTCATTTCTATATTTATCTAAGGTTGTCGTTATTGTACATACATATTGGTTAGCATAGATTTATTCAGAAATTAATTTTGCGGAGTTGTTTTAAGAATTGTTAGCTACCAAAAAGTTTTTGT
This sequence comes from Quadriops clusia, assembly GCA_033557875.1. Lineage (NCBI taxonomy): Eukaryota > Metazoa > Arthropoda > Insecta > Coleoptera > Hydrophilidae > Quadriops > Quadriops clusia. The sequence goes on from JAWQRP010000652.1 coordinate 16,595, forward strand.
TGTTTTGATCTATTGATCAAATTGTCTTATAATAATGGATACGTCTAGGCAACAAATGAACTATGCAATAAATGAACTATACAACAAATGAACTATACCAAATGACTATACAACTAATGACTATACAACAAATGAACTATACAACAAATGACTATACAACAAATGAACTATACAACAAGTGACTATACAACAAATGAACTATACAACAAGTGACTATACAACAAATGAACTATACAACAAATGACTATAGAACAAATGACTATACAACAAATGAACTGTACAACAAATGAACTATACAACAAATGACTATACAACTAATGACTATACAACAAATGAACTATACAACAAATGACTATACAACAAATGAACTATACAACAAGTGACTATACAACAAATGAACTATACAACAAATGACTATACAACAAATGACTATACAACAAATGAACTATACAACAAGTGACTATACAACAAATGAACTATACAACAAATGACTATAGAACAAATGACTATACAACAAATGAACTGTACAACAAATGAACTGTACAACAAATGACTATACAACAAATGACTATACAACAAATGAACTATGCAGTTAATGATCTAGTAACTGATCTATGCAGTAAATGATCTGCCCAACAAATGATAAATAACACTAAATAAAATAAATCAGAGCGAGCATTTCCTTTCAGCAGGTGATGAGAAGTTGACGTCAGTCGCATCACCGAGTGTCAGGACGCTCTCAGCATCAGCAGGAAGTGCGCAAGCGTCCGAAAAAGATGCCTCAGCGTTTGAAACCGAGGCAGACGCTCCTCGGCCACCAGCAAGACTGGCGATGGACACCTCTGCGAAGCGAAACAACGCAACCATGGTCACAAAAAGTCAAGAGACCCAGGCGGCCACCAAGATCCAAGCCAGCTTCAGGGGTTACCAAGTGCGAAAACAACTAAAAAAGGTACTGGCTTCGTTCGCTTTATTTGGGGCTACAAATGTTACTTTGACCAAAAAACTAACGCTTCAGTAAACAAACTCTAAGAGTTGCATTAAACAAAATAATAACGAGTTGCTTTAAATAAAAGGCAAACGAGTTGCTTTAAATAAAACACTAACAAATTTATTTAAACAAAATAGTAACGTGTTGCTTTAGAAACAAAACACTAACGAATTGCTTTGAAAACAAAACACTAATGAGAAGGTTTAAATAAAAGACTAACGTCCAATCGAAGTAAAAAGTAATAAAGCTAAATTCACTCAACTAAATACATAAAAATTCCTCAGCGCATACATCTTTAACTTTACGACATATTATACAACTTTCCAGGTATTATTTATGTGGTATTATGTATAATATGTAATCCACGCGAGTTCTGTATACATATATATTCATCTGTCTTGTCTGTGTATGTAAATTCTTGCATGTGTATGTAAGACATACATAATCCTTAAATAGGTGTATATATAAAGATGATGTACCTGGTAGCCGTTCGCGAGGCAGCAACTAAACAAGAAGTCGCCGAACATTTAGCATTAACATAGCATTGACATTTAAACTTCTTAGAATTGACGTTAACTCATCATTGCCCTTACCTTAGAATTGACATTAACTTAGAATTGGCATTAACTTAGAATTGGCATTAACTTAGAATTGGCATTAACTTAGAATTGGAATTAACTTAGAATTGGCATTAACTTAGAATTGGCATTAACTTAGAATTGGCATTAACTTAGAATTGGCATTAAGTTAGAACTAGCATTAACTTAGAATTAGCATTAACATAGAATTAGCATTAACTTAGAATTAACATTAGCTTAAAATTAGCAATAGCTCTACCATTAGCATAGACGATAATCCATTAGTTTTGCGTTTGGTGGTTCAAAAGTTGTGTCGCAATTTTGAGCAAAAACACACGCATAACCGCGGAAATTTGGCAAACAGTTTATTTTGTTTTGGAGTGCTTTTTGGTGGAAAATAACGTGCGCGCACTTGCAATTAGCTGCTTTGTTCGCTTGCTTGCACGAGTAGCCTTGCCTGCCAGTCAAATCTACGCAAACGTCGAAGACGTAACTGTCAAACTGTTAACTGTCACACTTGTGATTGTCAAACTTGTGACTGTCAAACTTGTGACTGTCAAACTCTTAACTGTCAAACTTGTGACTGTCAAACTTGTGATTGTCAAACTCTTGACTGTCAAACTTGTGACTCTTAAACTGTCAAACTTGTGACTCTTAAACTGTCAAACTTGTGACTCTTAAACTGTCAAACTCACGATTGTAGAACTCATAATTAGATTATCCTAAGCATAACTGCGAACGAATAAGGATACATAATACATTTAATGTTCTAGGCAGGTGGAAACGAAATATCCAACACAAGAAGGTCAGCGAGGAGGAAAATCAACAATCGCATAGACAGCAAAGCAGCGCAGACTTACAACAAACAAAATGATTTAGAGGAGAAGTCTGCGACGAAGATCCAGGCCGGCATTAGGGGCTTTTTGGTTCGGAAGAGACAAAAAAATATGAAGAAGATCCCTAACGTCGCCAGTGACTCCAAAACGTGAGGCACCGTCTTTTGGGCGAGCTCAAATAATTTTTGGACGAACAAAATCCTTCATCTCATCATGTATTAAATTTAAATTAATTCTATTTATAATTTGTAGAGTTTTGCTTCTACGTAGAGGATGCGTAAATTAATTTGTATTCATAGGCACTACGACTATATAGCTAGGAATTAGAGCGTAAACATATAGAAAATATTATCATAAAAATATATCGCTATTATAAAAATAACTTTAATTTTTTCTATTGTGGTTAAATTTAAAACTATCTATTATACTTTTCTATCGTACATTACATAATATTAATAATAAAATTATATACACATAAGTTACAAAATAAAATAATGTTGTTTTGTTTATCTGTGTCTTTTCTGCTCCATTGCTGGCATTTGCGTAAATGTGTACAGCTAATACTGATGACTGCGGTCTTCCTCATTTTTTTGTGTAATTTTTTTTATACCATTTTGCAAATTGTTTATTTTTCGTCAATTGTTAATTTTTTGTCAATTAATTTTTTGCAAATTGTTAAATTTTTACAAATGGTTAATTTTTAGTCAATTGTTAATTTTTCTTCAATTGTTAATTTTTTGTCAATTAATTTTTTGCAAATTGTTAAATTTTTGCAAATGGTTAATTTTTAGTCAATTGTTAATTTTTCTTCAATTGTTAATTTTTCTTCAATTGTTAATTTTTCTTCAATTGTTAATTTTTCTTCAATTGTTAATTTTTTTTCAATTGTTAATTTTTCTTCAATTATTAATTTTTCTTCAATTGTTAATTTTTCTTCAATTGTTAATTATCCTTCAATTGTTAATTTTCCTTCAATTATTAATTTTTTGCAAGTTGTTATTTTTTTGTAAACTGCTTATTTTTCTTGCAAATTGTTTATTCATTGTGTGGTTAATTGTGGCACTTAAGGGTGTGCACAGAGCAACCATGGCAGCGTTCGTCCTCCAAGCATATCATCCCTTGACCGCACTCCCCCAAAAATTTTGAGGGCCCCCCACACCTTTGACTGGGCCCCTTTGCGCACTTTCTGCGACCGCACGTGTCTGAGTATTCTCCGTACATGCAAAAATCTGGGGGGGCCGCCGATGAGTGGTGATCCCTGAATCGGCAGTTGCCTGTGCTTCTACTTTCTGCCCTAAAAAATGGAGTTTTATTAAATAATAAAATTATAATTAAAAAAATGAATCTTTAATTAAAAATAAATATTTAATTGAAAATAAATCTTTAATTAAAAATAAATCTTTAATTAAAAATAAATCTTTGATTAAAAATAAATCTTTGATTAAAAATAAATCTTTGATTAAAAATAAATCTTTGATTAAAAATAAATCTTTGATTAAAAACAAATCTTTCATTAAAAATAAATCTTTAATTAAAAATAAATCTTTAATTAAAAATAAATCTTTAATTAAAAATAAATCTTTAATTAAAAATAAATGTTTAATTAAAAATAAATCTTTAATTAAAAATAAATCTTTTATTAAAAAATGAGTAAGTAAATTCCCGATAAAAAATTAATTTATAAATGATACATTAAAAATGTTGCACATTTAAAAATTGTAAATTTAAAAAATCGCGTTAAAACGCACAAAATGTAGAAAGCAATAAATTATAACGCACAAAATTAGAAAACCAAAAAATTGAAACGCACAACATTTAAAAAGCAAAAAATCAAACGCACAAATTTAAAAAGTAAAAAATTCAAACGCACAAAATCTAGAACGCACAAATATTTAATTCGTGCATAAAAATTTGAAACTAGAGGCCCCGAACATAATTTATAGAAATATTTACGATATCACATTCCGCGGATGAAAATATCTTGTTTACACGTCGATTCAAAAATAAAAATTACCATTATTATTATGCTCCGTTATAAAACCCAAAGATACCGTATCTGCATACTTACAATTTAGGTAATTTGAACACGTCGATCGCAAATAATAAAGTTATCACGAAGACTGTGGAGAAAGAAGCTCTCATGATAAAATCCTAAAAGTTGTTTGTTTATCTGGAACAGGCAAAAGCGAAAGACAAATTTAAAAATAACATTTCCTTGAGTGTGTTATCGTTGAAACTGGACTTATCCATTACATAAAGACAAGGTTTCATTTAGAAAAGTGCTAAGTTAAAATATTATTTAGTTAAATTAATAATATTAACTACTTAATAATATTAACTAATTAACAATATTAACTAATTAATAATAATATTAATTATAATAATATAAATTAATTAATAATATTAATTAATGAATAATATTAATAAATCGATGTATATTAATATAATTACAATAGGAAATGTAGTAATTATAATTATTTAGTTTAGAATAAATACTCACCCCGTTATTATTATTAAATTGTATTATTCGTCCTGTAAAATTCACTAAAAGCAAACAACTATGCAACCAACGCCAACTTCCGACCTGCAAATTATCCTCGTCTATGCGCTTTCGATACATTAATTTCACGTACACTTAACACAATTGCAACTATTTATTTAAATACTAAAGAACTGTTTGTTTCTAAACTACGGAAAGTTCTTAAGTTACACTAACAGAGTTCTTGTTGCCATCCTAAATCGACACTGAAGTCCCACTGCAGACGGTTGTTCTCAAAAAGAACTGACATCACTTCAGTTATTGACATTTATCAACGTACTTAAAAATAATATCTATTTACATAGAATTGTGTGTAAATGTACACATAACAATATTTATGTTAAATAATTATTCGTGACGATTACTGTGTTGACATTTTTCTCGATTTGTTACATATACAGGGCGCTACACTTTCGATGAATCGGATTTTATTTATTAATTAATGCACTATTAATTAGCGCACTTTTAATTAGTGCACTATTAATTAGTGCACTACTAATTAGTGCACTTTTAATTCGTGCACTATTAATTAGTGACTATTAATTAGTGCACTATTAAAATTAGTGCACTAAATAATAATTGACTAATAATTATCATTTCAATTTATTTAATAATTATTATGCTGAATGAAATAGCATTGTTCCAATTTATTTTCCTCTTCTTGCGCTCCAGACGGGCTTCACCTTAACACACTTCGAAGTCTCCGAAATAACCGTATTAACTCGCATCATCGCGAAATGAACGGCACACAGAAGAACCCTGACCTAATAAACAACATTGGCATTTGCGGGTTAATAATAGCCCGTGGGCCGTGTTTTCTTTCAAAGCGGCTTATTTGTGTTTATTCTGGATTTCCACCCAAATAGCAGAGACTCGATGCACTATCCTCGTGTTTATTTGGATAGTTAGATCGAAAGAAATTTCTATTTGCCAATAATAAACTCCACTTTGATTTGTGGTGCATTGTATGTGCCTGTATAAGTGTATAATGTAAATAAAAAGGAGAGAAAGAGAAAGAGAGAAAGAAAGAGATAGTGAGAGAGTGTGAGAGAGAGAAACAGAGAGAAAATCAGAGGGAAAGTAAAAATATGCAGAGAACATGTTTAAAAAGTCGAAAATACAGTTTGTGCATCTAAATCTTTGAAATAAGACACCAATTTATATTGGTAATATTAATTGGCAGTAATTAGCTTATTTACATTAATATTTTAATATTGCAATATGATGGTATTTTATTTAATTTAATTATTTAAATATAATATCAACAAATTTCATATTCAATATAATATTACCTACTACATATATGTGATGTTACAACAAATTTGAAACTAATTGTAACAACTCGTCAATTAAAAATATAATTCTACTCATTAGAAAAAGTAATTTTTATTTACTTTCATATAAACCAAAATATTTCTAGCAATTATTTTCGGACAGACAGAGTATTAATTATCTGTCAATTATTAGTAATAAATATTACTACCCGATATAATACTCTATGTGATATTATTAATAATTGAAACGAATTTCTTTCACCATAAAAAAAACAATAATTTTCCAATAAACTAAATTTACAGCAAAAGCAACGGAATAAATTTCAGAAAAGAAAACAAGACGCGACGATCGAAAAATTTGGCCGCAATTAAAAATAGCATAGAAATAGGGTATTTTTAACGCAGGAGTCATTGTTCGCGAGGATGCGATCAAAACACTCTTTGTTGTTTTATTGCGCCCCGAAAATCGAGATACGGCCTTCGCCCGCCCGCTCGCCCGCAAGGAAAGGTCACAAGTGCGATTCCGATAAAAACGGACGATGTTTTTCCGAAAATCGTTCACTTATGAGCAGTTTGTTTACCGGAGCACCTTCTAAAATATCTTATTTGCACATGTAGTGCACCCATACACGAGAGGGCATTTGCACGTACGAACGCGCTATTTGTCTGTGACCGAACGGATTTCGGCTGCCAAAAATCGGCGGTGACGTACCCAAAACATGAGGAGGCCGGGCAACGTGGAAGGGGCCATCCGACAACAAAATAAGAAAACGACGTGGCTTTCTCGGAGTAATTTTCCGCCAGAAATCGCGCGAATACTGCTTCAAAATATCTGACTTGTTGGTGTAAAAATATTCAAATAAGACAATATCTGAATACAACAACCATCAAATAAAACAATAATAAAACAACAGTTAAATGAGACAATAATTAAATAAAACAACAGTTAAATAAAGTAATAGTTAAATAAAGCTATAGTTAAAAAAATCAACAATTAATTAAAGCTATAGTTAAATAAAACAACAGTTAAATACAGGTATAGTTGAATAAAGTAACAGTTAAGTAAAGCTATAGTTAAATAAAGCAATAGTTAAATAAAGCTGTAGTTAAATAAAGCTATAGTTAAATAAAGCTATAGTTAAATAAAGCTATAGTTAAATAAAGCTATAGTTTAATAAAGCTATAGTTAAATAAAGCAATAGTTAAATAAAGCTATAGATAAATAAAGCAATAGTTCAATAAAACAATAATTAAATAAAGCAATAATCAAATAAAACAATAATCAAATAAGACAATAATCAAATAAACCAATAATAAAATAAAACAATAATAAAATAAAACAAGAATAAAATAAAACAAGAATAAAATAAAAAAGTAATAAAACCATCAACTAAGTTGAAATATTGTTGATCGGTAGACGACAAAGAAATAATTGTGTGGCTTCGGTTTTCCTATATAGAACTGTTATTTGGTTGTTTATTTATTTACGACTTGTTTGATAGTTTGTACCGTTATTATCATGTCGGGGAAGAATAAATAAACGTATATGCGGAGGTAATCGTTGTTAGGAAAGTGTTTGTGTTACGAGGAGGCTATTTTCGGAGTTATCGCTATTTCCCGTACATTTATTCTAATTTTAAACAAACGGACTAAATAAATAACAGTGATCGGTTCCGCTGGTTGACGCTGTATTTATTAGGAAATGGGGATGATAACGAGGGTCAGAGGCCGCTTGAGGAGTTTACATGCCATTCCTAAACTGGATCCGAAGGTTAGAGATGAGAAGATAGCCGAAACAGGTGAGAAATATATTCAATTCATATATACTATTGCTTATGCATAAGCAATATACTCATAGCTATGTACTCATAGCTGTGTACTCATAGCAGTGTACTCATAGCAGTGTACTCATATGTACAGTGTAGCCTCCATTATCCGGCCCAAATTTAAAAGAAAGAAGTATTTATAAATACAATGACAAGGCGGGCCACTTTCGATAATTTGCATTGTAACACAAAGTCATTGATTGCTATTGACTCATAGGTTTTGTGATTTTGTATATAGATAAACAACAAGCTATGGCTTGTGACGGAAAACATTGTTAATTAATTGTAAATAACGAGACGAGGTCATTTCGAACATATGGAAACGAATTACTTCAATAGTTTACTTAAATCGCAATATGAAGATTTTATTGATAACCTATAAAATATAATCTATAAATATAAAATAATTTATAAAACAATAATTTAAGTTTAAGCAACTTTTTAGCGTATTAAACCTAAGCATACGTCGCAATATGCTGAATAAACGAGGTAGTACTATATACAGAATGATCTATTCACAACTGGCCAGGGGGTGGAGACACAATTCTATAGGTTATAAGGTGGTCGTTCGTCAATGGCTGAGACTACAAAGCCCCTCGACAGAGAGTATCATAAATCTTGAGG
>JAWQRP010000653.1:0-25256 GCA_033557875.1 Quadriops clusia
TATTAATATTTTTTAAAAGTTCAATTTCTAAATCTTCCATTACTAAATTTGCAATACATGCTGATAATGGGGATCCCATAGGAAGACCAAATTTTTGTTTGTAAAAATAATTATTAAATTGGAAATAAGTTGAATTTAAACATATTGTTAAACCTTCTAAAAATTCATTTAAGATGTTATTATTACATAACGAAACGTCGAGATAGATAGTTAAATATATATTTTAGAACTTATACCCAGTACTATTAATATTTAATAATAGAATTTATAATTGTTTGAATATCTTGAGAATCCTTCCTAGAGGAAGCAAAACATGTCGAATAAACCATGTTTTAATAATGAAACCTTTTTTTCTTTAAAAAAAATAGACCTAAAGTTTTAAAATTAGAAAAAAACTTATAAATAAAAGTCCAAGATAAAGAACATCAAGAAGTAATAACTAGTATACACATAAAATAATTTAAAAAAGAAAATAGTGTGAAATGTGAACATACCTAAACTGGCTTATTTTCCATTTAAAGGAACGTTCATATGTCCGAGGAACCCCATAAACACCTTTAGGCCCCTTCGGAGCCCCTGGCCTTGGATCCTCAAACGTAGTAGTTTTACTGTTATGGTCTACGAAGTACGCCTTATGGTCTTCGGTATACCGGATTTCCCAACCGGCCGGCATCGGAGTATCCAAATCCACATCGCTGAGCACCTCTTGACCTTGTGTTCGTGGATCCTCCCATTGCGTGGTTCGGTTTTTGTGGTTCACGAAGTAAACCCGTCCGTCCTGGACTCGTTTCTCCCATCCAGATGGCAGGGCACCCAGTTGGTCGTCTTCATCCGAAACAGTACTTGGCCCTGGAACTGAAACTTGCTGCTGGGGGTACAAAAATCTTTGGTTTCCTTGCTGCACGATGTGCTGGCGCTGGCCTTGCCAATTCTGGTAATGCTGGAGGCGTTCTGAGTTGGGCCTTTGCCAAGTCGTCGTTCTTGTGTTATGGTCGACGTAATAAATTCGGCCTCGCGAGTCCCGTCGCATCTCCCAGCCAGCTGGTAAGGGTTGAGGTCTCTCCCATGAAGTAGATCTACAAAATAAGAACAAAGAACTGTTATCAGTAAAAACTGAAACATATGGGTAATAACTTATTATAAATTATAACTTTTTACATATATTATTTTACATATGGACTTAAATGCAAGTAATTAGATAAGTTTGTATTTTACGTTAAATCTCGTAAAGCTCGTAGGCTTTTGTAAAGCATGAGAATTCTATTTAAATATTTTTATCTAAATATTTTCAGATTAAATTTTTCTGAATTTAAGCAGGATAGAAGTGTACTCGAGCAAACACAACTAGAATGTGTAAGTTATAATATAAACAATGAAATAAGGACTGTCGATTCTTCATTTGAGAGTGAGATATGAGAAAGATAATCTGATAGCAACTCATTGTACAAAAATAATTATCCATTAAAAATGTTATGTAGATCAGGTGTAAGTATTTAGATAAATAAACAATAGGGAAGTTATAAATTATTACATTCAATCTAAAGTTCATATTAAATTATATGTTCAGATATACCTGTATTGTTAAGGACATATTTTGTTGGTGTGTCATTTTAGTATAGTATAATTAATTGGTCGAGGGGTAGATTATGCTATAGACTGAATGCACACCTTCACGATCAGTTGACAAACTTAATGTTATAACATTTGCAAATTGTGATAGCTAGGTAGGAGAAATAAAGTTGAAGTTGTATTATTTTTCTCATTGCAGTAACATATATAGAATAAAATAAACCTTATAATTACCACGAGAAAAAATTTATCTAAAATTGAAATATAATAGAAAAAGATTTATGAAATCTCACCTAGTGTTGTGATCAACATAATACCGACGTCCATAAGTATCAAATCTCATCTCCCAACCCGCAGGCAGAGGTTCATCCGTCCCGTTAGCCCTATTTTCGTCGTAATGCACAGCATTCCCGTTGGGTACCGTCGCCGGGGGTCCGATGTGCAAATTTCCATTTGGCACTGAAATGCCAGGGTCTTCAGGGGGAGGTATCACAGCAGCAGCAGTCTGGGCCCCAGAGATCGTGCTCCGATCAAAATTAGTTCTGGAGCTTTGCGGGACAATGTTCTCGGTCCCCTGCACCCGCACCCTCGCCCGAACTCCATTCAATACACTGCTTCGGTGTGGCGTAGCATCGCTGTTGTTTTGAGCTAAAGGCATGCTCGAACTCGAGCCCCTTGCGTTGTGACTAGACATTTCAATCGTCAGTCCGTGCAGCACGCAAATCAGGTCGCCCGTCTTCGCAGGGGAGTCCCCTTGCTTGGTCTCCGACATCAAGTCGAGGCTCAACTCCAGATTCTCACATCGGCCGTTGAAGTGTTGCAGCAACTGGTACAGCTCAAGACGTTTTTCCCCGATCGTCGTGTCTTTCCTAAAGCTGTTGTGGTCCAAGACGCTGAAGTGCAACTTGGAGTGCGGTGTCACCAGGACCGTGAAACTTTCGTTCCATTTCGGCTGCGATGTGTTCTTTACAATTTCTGTGCGACGCGGGTTTTGGCCGTCTACCACCAGCGCCACATACGGGTTAGGCTTCAGAAATGACGAGTTGCGTAGATGAGCACATTCAACTACAAGGACAAAAATAAATATGTTGTTTATGAGTATTCCCAGCAAGATATTTATTATTAGAGCTTAATTGAAAAACTTTTTCTTGCTTTAATTTTTTATTGTCACACTACTGCTCTCCATCCTCTCTCTTGGACCTTCTTCAGATGCTTGGTCCATTAAGTAAAGTCGAGACAATTAACGTAGAATGCAGAACACGGCTATGACATCAGACTTTTAAATTAAATATAATGATATAAGTAGATCGTACTTCAACTATTTTTTTTTTTTTTTAATGCACAACCGGTTTCGGGTTATATACCCATCTTCAGGTGCTTAAATATTAATTATATATCGAAAATATTAAAAATGTCATTATATTAGTAAAACAACTAAATGGGTTCAAATCAAGAAAATAATTTAAATTAAATGTCTAAATGATGTAAGGAAAAAATGAAATTTTTCTCGGCACCTACCCTCTCTGCTTTCTCATTAAAGTTATAATGATGTGGAAACAAGCAGACATTAAATCAATGGGACTTAAAAAAAGTCATTGTTGTAATTTGGAATACGAAGGATTAATTTTTCATATCTAGTAAAGAATAAATGCAAGATAAAATCTTTCATATACGTCTACATAAAGATAAATATATTTATAAAAATGATGATAAATTTTAGTTTAATACATCAACTTTTGGAATGTTATCACAAATAAACTTATAAAAGATGACCATTCCAACAAAATATTCAACATAATGATTATTCAACGATATGGTGATATTAAGAAAGAACAATCCCCCAGATTTTACAGTTTTTAGAATAAATAAACTGAACTAGGCCAACCCTATAGTTTTACATAAATCCTTGGAATAATCTCCATTTTAATTGGTGGCATGGCATATATCTTTTAAAGATAGGCAAGAACATGTAATCGAACGTTGCATGCTGACAAAGATATACAATGGATTTACAAATTTTATTTTGAAGCCGTTATAAACAAAATAGTTCAATATTTTAGAATAGTAAAAGAAAAAACAAATCATTTAAATAATTTATGTGTTTGTTCATAACTCAAGATCACGTATCATTTAGAATATTAATTCATATAATATGAAGTTTGATTTTGTTTGAGATAAAAAAATTATTTATTTTCAAACAAATATGATAATAAAAAATAATAAAGTATTATTTCCTGGATTATAAATTTATATTTGACCAAATGTGTAACGTATGTACAAACAGAGCATAGGAACAGAATAAACTTTTTTGTTTGTTCAACTCAAACATCAACAATTAAAATATTGCAAGGCAAGTGCGTATATACGCATTTCTATTTCTAACTTGGCGGCACTGACTTATTTACCATGCAAAATTTGAAACAAATTCACAAAGCATACTGCTTATATAATATAAATAAATAATTATATTAATAATGTAGTGAACTATTTTTAAATTCTTTAAACTTACTTGTGATACTTAATTGATGAAATCCAATCATCACATCGAGAGCTTCGGCCATCTTAGTGGTCTTTTACGTGTCGCAAATCATTGGTGTCCTAAATCACACAAAGCGAGATAAGGTTAGCGTTAAATTAAAAGACAGGCAGAATATGGTCGAAACAAGCCATGGCACGGCTGATAACATGATTTTATCGCGATTTAACCCAGAAGTAATCCCATTATAATGTTTAAATAACACCTGTTTGGTCACAATAGCACTAAATGCACAACTAACGCATTTCCCCAAAGAACCCCATTAAATTAAAAGTAAATAAAATACAACGAATTAGCAAGAGACGTTGTCCTTATTCAAAAAGATAGTTAACAGATTCCTGGAGTTACTTATCGGAATTTGTTGATTATTTTGATGGCTTAAGTGCTCGTGACGTCAGACCAATTATTGAAGCATTCGGAAGTTACAACATAGAATCTCACCTAGTTTTCGAAGAATTTCCCGAATTAAACTAATATTAGTTAGTTTCGTGCAGGTTGAAAGAGTTAAAAACATATTTTTCTCGTCCTTTAAGCGAATATTTGTCTCGTGTTGACAGCAGACGAGCTTCCATCACACTTTTGGCAGTGCTGCAAACCACACGGCGCATCTTACGTCACTACACTAGCGCCGAGTTCTCCGGGAAATCCGAGGAAATCGAGGGAAATTCGAGTCTCTTTTTCAAACACTAGGAATTTGGACGTTGCATGACGGGTCGCGTCAAAGTGACAACGAGGGAGAACCTCGGAGCGGCGGATTTTGAGAAAATACACTCGTCGCGGTTGGTACACCTGCTTGTACGAATTTTACTAACGCCCCCGAAATCACCATTAGAATCTAAAGCAATTCATAGGATCACTTTAAATCAATTAATTAAATTAGGTAATTACAGGGATGTTTTGTATCGCTAAACCGCTGGGTTATATGGAAATTTAATGGAATATTAAAAAATTATTCCTTCTTAAAAGTATATGATTATCATTATCAATTCTATACCATTATTATTGCTATTATAGGTATTATTATTATTATTATGTAGATATCAATAAAAGTATCGATACCATTATTTAAGTCAGAGGCATTATTAAGGCTTAGGTAAAGTAGTTAATTAGGCTTATTTCCATAAACCACCTACTTATTATATCATTACTAATCATTTTGTTTAATACACTTTTAAATTTAAATTTATTTGTACTACCCGCACTGGTGTCTACCGATAGAGGGCGTGCGATCATTATATTTTCCACAACGACACTTTCCATTTGTGACTCAGTTGAGGTTATGTCGTTGAGTTATATTTAGCAACAAACGTCAAGTACACGTGTTTATCAAGCAGAAATTTAAAAAATGCCAAAAATAAAGAAATCTAAAGCCTTGCAAGGCATCACGAAAGTGCCTTTAGAGCAACAAATCGAAGACACAAAGTTTGCTAAACCTAAAAACCGTGTTAAAACGAGAACTCGCAAAGATGAAGATGATCAGGTTAGTTATTTTTAGATTTGTATGTAATATATTTCTCATTTAACTCTGTTTTTTTTAGATTTGTATGTAATATATTTCTCATTTAACTCTATGTATTTAATAAAAAAGAACATTATTGCATGCATGTAAATTTAACCCGTCTTTGGTTCAAACTCTAAACAATTTGGTAAATTAATAATTCGTAATTTTTTTTGTATTAATCAAAATACTACTGAAAATACCTTTCCGTGATCAGTTTTCTCGTGGTATCTAGAGATTTTCCTATCTTTCATTATTGACTTTTTGCTGCATAATTTTTGTTATCATTTATATTCATTGCTTTGTTTTCACCTTCTTGAGTACCGTCATTTTGACCGTCTTCTTCTTTTACGTAGAAATTCATTATTTTTTAAATTGTTCAAAAAGATTTCCTATAATGCCCCAATAATAAGCATCATATAATGTTTTCAATTTTATTTCTATCAACCTCTTCATTGAAATGAGCCCCGATCTATTTTATTTCTATCTTGAACATGGTATTCCAATCTGTCTTCTTTCATTCTAAACATGTGAACGACAATTCAAAAACAATTGAATATTTATTTTAGTTTGTCGATTCAACCCTATCAAGAAAAATCCTCTCAGCGGCGAGACAGCAGCAAAGGGAGCTTCAATCAGAATTTCCGACACTCGGCGAATCGAACGAACGGCTCCGCCTCGCCACCCTGCAATATGACTCCGACACGGAATGCGAATCAGAAACAGAACCGGACTATTTCTTCGAAAACATCCACATCGACGAGGAAGAAGAAAAAATCATAGAGAAGTTCATGTCCTCGAATCCGAAAGCGCAGCGCACTTTAGCCGATGTAATTAAGGAGAAATACACGGAAAAGCAAACGGAAATTAGCACGCAGTTTGGTGATGATGATTCGGTTATAATCCAAGAAGTGAACCCGAAAGTTAAGGAATTATACGGCGCCGTCGGACAAGTTTTGACGCAATACCGAAGCGGTAAGTTACCGAAGGCGTTCAAGTTTATACCGAACTTATCGAATTGGGAGCAACTTCTTTACTGCACTGATCCTTCGAAATGGTCTGCGGCTGCAATGTACCAGGCCACTAGGATATTCGCATCAAACTTACCCGATCGAGTTGTTCAGAGATTTTACAGTTTAGTTCTGCTGCCGAGAATCCGGGACGATTTAGCAGAATACAAAAAATTAAACTTCCATCTTTACCAAGCTCTTAGGAAGGCTTTGTTCAAACCAGGGGGTTTCATGAAAGGTATCGTGATTCCTTTGCTAGAAAGTGGAAATTGTACCTTACGTGAAGCGATAATAGTGGGTTCGATTATAGCTAGGAATTCAATACCGGTCCTTCACTCTTGTGCTGCGATTTTAACTATCGCGGAAATGGAGTACACTGGTGCAAATTCCATAATCTTGCGGATATTTTTCGACAAAAAGTATGCTTTGCCATATCATGTTGTAGATGCCGTTGTTGAACATTATGTTAAATTCGAATTGGACAAAAGAGAAATGCCGGTTTTATGGCACCAGGCTTTGTTGACTTTTGTACAGCGATACAAAAATTCGATTTCTTACGAACTGAGAGATAACCTTTTAGACTTATTGCATGTGCACTCGCACGCTACAATCTCTGATGAAATTCGGAGGGAATTGCAAAATGCTGCTTGCCGGGAGGGAACAGCAGGATCGATGCAAATCGATGAACATTTGGTGTAAATAAATTACTTAATATAATTTTTCGTTTTCTTTTTAATTAGTACTCCTGGATTATATATCTTGTTCTTCTTTAGATACCTTAAAATAAAAAGCAAACATGTAACATAGTTCTTTAAACAGTCTGCAATATTCGGGATTCTTAGTTAAAAAAAAACAATATGATTAAAATAATTTTTTTTATTACCATTAAAATAACCCCATCCTGCATATAAGCGACTTTATAATAAACTTTTAAACTTGTAACGAAATATTTTGAAAATACGTAATAAAAATATGTTGGTATTTTATAACATTAGGCAGTGTTTTCGTTATCACTCGAAGCGGAATTTTGTTGATGTAAGCCGGTGCCAACTGTCAGAAAATTTTTATCGGTATGTAAATGTAAATTCAAAAGAGCGTTGTTATTAAAGTTTTGCCATTGAAATGAAGAAGAAGAAAGACTATCACTGCAGTTTTTATCACATTTATTGTTGTTTACAGCTGTTTCGCAGTGGTCAAAGTGGAATTTAGCGAGGATGTTTTTACCCTTGAGGATGCTGGAAGTGTCGCGTTCCCAACCTTCCAATTCCCGTCGCTCCTCAGAGTGTTCCGTGGTTATTTTATTGTGCCACTCGTTAAACAGGCTAACGTAGTTGCTTTTTACAAGTCGTTTGCGATTTTTTTGGGGGCAGGAGGCGGCGGCGGTCACATCGGTCTGGCTCTTACTTTCTCTTGCGCTTAATTTTCTGTTGACAAAATGAATCTCGTTAGTCTTACTCTTAAGTTTGCACTGCATCTTTTTGGCTACCCTCTCGCCTTTTCCCGTGGCTTTCTTTTTCGCTGCCACGTGAATCGGGGTCGCAAAGTCCACACCTTTCATGTTGTCCACATCATTGCTGTCACACATCGAATTCAGTTCTTCGATGAGATCGTGAATGACAGGTCCTGTATACATGTTGGGTGACAGTAAGGTCGTGACATACTTCGGGAGAATGTCTGCGTTCTTTACCACCCCATCCGTGAAGTCCTTCTTCGGCTTCTTCTGGTGCCCATCAGAGTCCCGGTTCTTGCTTTTCTTGTTCTTGAAGAGACGGCGGCCCCGCACGCATAAACTCATTCCTAAATAGGCAGGGGCTCTCGGCATATTTTGCTTATAAACGCACTCGAACATGCCTGTTTCTGCTTTTGAGTCTTTTCGGCGGTCAACGATTACTGCAAGATGGGTTTTAACATTATATTTATTTGCAACTATTTTTTTAGTAATTGTGTACTAAAACTAGTATCATAAACTATATAACAGAATTTGAGTTGGCAATTAATGTTGCTTCCTCTGATTAGTTGTTTTGATTAAGAAAAATAAAATCAGTTTAATGTACATACAAAATCAGTTTAGTTTCATTTGTTGAATTATATTTGATAAGCGAAAATTAGTGAGAAATACAACGTTTAGAAATTAATTCTATTAATTCATCCCACATCTAGACAATACCATAGATAAACAATATACTATAGTATATTGTTGTATACTATACATTTATTTACGTAATGTGGTAAACAATTCATTAAAACAGCAGAAATAAAGAACTATAAATCGTAGAAAACATTTAACCTGAAATCCATTCAGTAATTTGATTTGGACTTGACAGAAGAGTTTTTTTATCAGTCATTAACTAGAATATGAAGTTAAAAAATTGCACTATGCCAAAATAAACTGGTAAATTTTACTTTGAAAATGAAGTTATTATGTTTAGTTCAAATTTTATTATCGGTTCCATTACCTTTAATCATATCTTCTAACAATTGGGGGCACATTCGAGCTGTAACGCTCGTGGACGAGGATAAATCAGGGCAAGAGTTTATTTCCAGCATCCAAGGTTTGAAGTCTTCAGTCAAAATGAAATCAACGCCATAAACTTCGAAGGTATTCGGCCTGCGATCCATAGTTTCCTGGCAGGCTAGCATGGCCCCAACAATCGCTTCCCTCATCCCAGGATAAATAACTTCGTCCCATTTATGCAAATTCCCAATCTGTTTCAAATAAGATTTGAATGTGTGGCAATCCCACATGTTCTCTTCCGGCAAAGCTTTGTCCCTTGCAGTCACGTTGGTGTACTTGCACTGAACCGCGTGGTTGGTCAAATGTAGTGATTCGTGGAAGTTGTCCAGGCTAAAAATCTGGGAACTAAATCGCAAATAGCTTTCCCTGTACATCCAAATCGTCAATGGTTGGACACTTGTGACCATGAACCATTGGCGAACGTCAAATTTGGTCTTGTAAATTATCAATGGCCTCTCTATATACTTTTGCACCACATACTTCACCTTGAAAATTACAGGTAAATGATGAATCGAATAGAAGGTTCAGAATTTAAAGTTATGTATTTCTATTACTCCCGGAAAATAATATAAATGTTGAAAATTTTAATTTTCTTTTATTCTAATGGAACTGAATTGCAATTGGTTAGATGAAAATGACATTTCTTTGAGATTTTTTTTTGTATTTGGCTACCATTTCGCATAATTCTGCATCTTTAGGCTCTACACCACTGATAAGATAAATATTATTAATCAGTTAAAACATTTGCATAGATTATAATTTACATCTACAGGGTGTTCAAATGAATATGTAACATAAAAACTTCCGCTTCTTTGGCGCATTTATGCCACCTCTTTGTAGATCAAACAACGCCGCGTTTTTTGCGATACATATTCACCTGAACACCCTGTATATGTTTATGATATTGTGTCTTAAACTAACAAAATAAAAAAAGAGAAAAACATTTCTAGTATTATTATAATCTAATCATTCCCGTAATTATTAAAATAGTTACTGTTGTAAATATCAGTTACTCAGGTATTATAAATTATTAATTAATTATTATTTATATTTATAAAATTGATTATAATTGCTAAAAAGATTAAAACAGGAGACTCGATGGTTTTTTGGTTTTTGCCTTTTTGAGAACCTGGAGTTAATGTAATACTTTTACTTATATTTTACCGATATTGTGATTGGTACTAATATTATTACAATTGAAAAAATGATTACTACTTACCTTCAAGTTCATAACTTTACCCACATCTTCGATAGTCCTGACCAACTGAATCCCTCGCCCCCTACACTTATTCCCGGGCTTCAAAATCCAAATGTTCCGAAAGCCATCGATGTGGCATTGGGGGCAAAACTTGGCCATGTCTCTTAGAGTCAGTTTGGAAGTAGCGTTGAGCACCTTAGGGTTGTGCTCCTTCGATTCGGCGAACCTGGCATTCTTGTGCACGATTTGGTAGTAGTGAGATAAAAATTGGTCCCATTCGTGATCCCATACTTTGTTTGGCTCATTATCGATGTCGCTGTGCTTCTGGCTCGCTATGTATTCATTACAGCGCGTTATAGCGAAGTGGATCGCTGAGAATGGCACGTGGCCTTCGTTGGAAATGATCGAACTGTCGTTGGACGTCTCGACCTTCTCGTTGAACCATTTCAGAAGGCATACGCAGGCAGTTATGCGAAAATCTTCTACGAAGTTGTTGTAATGGTCAGGGAATCCTATAAAAATAAAACTAAAGGGTTATTAGAGTTTGGATGGAATTTGTGTTTGTGTTGAAGAGATAAAAAATCGATTGCAATCTGAGAGCTTATTTATCACTAAAGAAGTCTTTGGTATACTCTCGATTGTTGTTATTATTATCATTATTATTATTATTATAGTACTATTGGTTTTAATTCATATATTTTTGGTATTATAATTTAATTTATTTTGTAATTTAACTTTTTTATTTTTTTTGTCATGTACACTTTATTTGTTCAGACGAACATTTTTCTAAAACAGGAAGACAGATACTTATTAGAATTTAAATAGAATGTAAGGTAAAAGTAATAAAAGCATGGTTTTTCAAGAAAGTAAGAGTGATAAATAATAATAAAACAAAACTAACCCAAAACATAACATCTAGGGAAGTTAACACAGGATACTCCGGGTTCACAATACCAATACATCTGCTGCAAGAGCAAGCAAAGCCCTTCTTTAGACGTAAATAAAGACCGATTGAATCGATTCATTATTTTCAAGGGGCAGCAGCGATGGTGCCAATCCGTCTGGTCTTTCCTCTGGTTCCAGTAGAAATCCACTTCGTGCATGTTTAGCAGTCTGGACATGATCGTCTTTTCGCATTTGTCTTTGTGGGCTGCTGGAGTTTCATAGTCTTGTTTTTCAGGCAAATTCGTACAAACATCTTCCAAGCTGGCTTGTAAAGTACTTGCAATCTTCATCGGTCTTGCGTGTTCATAACGCTCAATCCAATTCCTTTGGAGCAGGGCGTGGCGGATCGTTTGCCATCCCCCTTTTAAATAGAATAATAATAAATAAACGAATTAGGAAAAAAATTAACGAAAAACATAAAAACAATTATTTTACTTGATTGTTAAATAATTGTGTAAACATATATTGATTGCATTTTTAAATTTGATTAAATAATTATGTTAAAATATTTTTGTTTTTTGATAGGTACTACAAAAATTTTAATTATATAAAATAAAATTTGTATATATATCTTGAAAAAGAGAGAGAGAGAGAGAGAAAAAATGAGAGAGTGAGGGAGAGAGAGAGAGAGAAAGAAAAAGAGAAACATTTTTGAAATATGATAGAAAGTAAGAAATCACAAATTAAAAAGAATACCTGTATATGAACAGCAAAATATTATCCATAGCTTTGACACTCAAACAAAAAAATAGAAAAATAATAATAATTAGAAAACTCATGTTCTAACATTAGGAAAGTTTGACAAGTGACCCGAAGATGTGAAAATGATTGCATGAATCCGAAGTCAACAAATAAATAAGTCATATCAAGAAGAGTGTTTTATTCTAAAACTCAAACTAAAAAATGTGCATATATAATAATGATACAAAACAATTTTGAATTAATGATATTACCTTTGATGGTGAAAGTGACATTACCTTTGATGTTGAAAGTGACATTACCTTTGATGGTGAAAGTACGGTGCTCACGGATGGCATCTTCGACATTTCGCTTCAGCTGCATAAACCGATCAGAAGTGATCGTGACTTTGTATTTGCATTCGCTCGTGACAGGTCGTTGCAACTCGCCCTCATGGCTCGGGATTTGGTGATAGGCGTAGATGAGGTTGTGGCGAGATGTGGGAGCGCTGACAACCAGAGGAGGGACATTTTTGTGGTCTGTGGAGGAATTTTTGAGACCGTTAGTAGTCCCCAAAGGTTGGGGCTCCATGCTATGGCATTTGCGGTGATGGTAATGGTAGTGGTTGGCGTGATGTTTGGATGGGATGACAACTGACTGACTTTTGGTGTTCGATTTATTATTGTTCCTCCTGGGCAACTGCTTGTGATTGGAGTTGCCCAGGGTTTTGGGTCAGTTATTCTGATGCATTCTTCTTAGTGTCAATGTTGCTTTTACCTTCTTGGCCGACGTTCATCCCTGGAAGAGAGCAACGGGAAGGGTGAGACCAGTGCACTTGCTACGTGTCGATGGGCACAAATTGGCGTATGAAATATGAATAACTGAAAAAAATAGTGTTTGGAAGTCCAAAGTGACAAGCTGACGACAGACACATAAAACAAAAATGTTTGCTATAGACAAAATGGGATCAAAATGAGGAATGAGAGTAGAGTAGTATTAGATCAAGGGTGAATATGATAAAAATTATTGAAAGTGCTAATGTGATAGATTGTAATAGGAGTGATATCTGTGGGTAATAGCAGGGATACTAACTGTAGTGATAGTAGTCTAAAATAATTTGAAAAAAAAATTCTAAAACCATTTACATATTTATGATCGTAATCAATTTAAATTTTTTTTAAATTTGAATTTGATAAAAAAATCGTGCAAATAAGTTAAAGTATAAATATGCAAATGAGATTGAAATAAATATGTGCAAATTAATTTAAAAAAATACTTAATAATAAATAAATAAAATCATTTTATTTTATGCTTATAGATATGTTGTGGGGTAAGGACCTACATTCAGGGTTGGTTTAATATTATAATGAGCCTAATAAAACTAACCTTTCCTTACGAAGTCTGGAGAATAACTGATCTATTTTAGCATTAAGTTTTGGTCGTATTGGAATGAAATTAACCTTGTTTCGAAGGTCCCGGTGCCAGGCACGGAAACGGAAGGCGCAAGGAATGCACCACAAGCACCCCGTGACGTCATTTGCTAATTTTTTTCGTACCATGCCACAACGCCATCCGATTGAAAAACCATAAAAATACATAATATACACTTGAGCTTGCATGCTACTACACACTATTATTCTATTTTAGATATCAATACTCTATACACACGAAACGTTGAAACAAAACGTATATAGTAATAAAAGTTGCATGACAATGGTATAAATAGGAAGTATAAATATAGTGCATTAATAATAATAATACGAAATATTTATAATGAATAATTAATATTCATAAATCACTAACTAACATTCATAATGAATAAATAATAATAGTAACCGTTTAAAAAATAATGATGTGCGCAAGTAAATAAAGTAAATGGGAATAAATAAACTGCACTTAAATCAAAGGACGTGTGTGGATAAAAATCAACGACATAAAAATATTGCACAACATAGAGACCAAATTTTAAATTGGCGCCATTCTTGTTTGTTTACGTTACAAGGATCGGGAGGATTCGGCTCAAGCCGAGGATTGGATCGGCAAAGTTCGCGGGGTGGCGTGATCCTTTCGGGCGACCTCGCGCGCCTCCGTGCGGCCAAATTGCACATGAAAGCAACATGGCGGCTGGTGACTCGGTCGGGTTCACTTCGTTCTCTTGAAAATAGTGAAAATAGAGGTCCGTGAGAGTGGTTTCGGCGGCGCGTTGTTGAGTTTGGGAAATTGGGAAAGCGTCGGTCTCGCAGGGGGGCCCCGATCGGCCACGGCCGCGTTCCAGAGCCGCCTTCGATTTGCACACCTGATGATTCTTGGAATGTCGTCGTTGACGTCTGGCTCAGGCGATTTTTCCTCGATTGGGTCAGGTGCAAGCATGTTTTTCGCCCCCTGGAGCCGCCCCTCGCCGCAAGACAGGGCCTGACGCGAGATTTGACCGACGGAAGCTGAGCTTTGAGGGAATTGTGCCGCGCTCAAATGTGTGGATGAAGTGTCAGATTTATTTTAAAAACATATTGTTGTTGAGTATATTGCACAGTAGGTGTACAGTGTTGGTTGTGTGGGAATAGGAAGCAAGGAAGATCTGCACGGCCGGACGGAATACCTGTGCGTAAAAGCTGGAAGCTATAGTGTCTGAGTGAGAATCCTTCAGCAGGTGAACAGGCCATCGACACATCTACACTTCGGAAATGGCCTTCAATGAGGTACGACCTTTATTATTATTATTATCATGAACCCTGTTTCAGTTATTACCTACTGTTGTTTACATAATGTATACGGTTTTACCTAATAGGTTTCGTTCCCGTACTTATCCAATCTGTTCTGATATTTATTCATTTTAAACGGATCCAATCGGTCTCTATCAGATCTGGCAGAACCGGACGTCAAATTGACAGTTCTAACATGTATATACCTTTTCTGTCAAACACTAATGGATTGTGGGTCGTGCATAGGTAACTACGGTTTTAGGCTAAGCAAGTGACGCTCTGCACGATTCAAAACAATCGCAGCCCAAGCATAATATTTTAATTGATTTAGAAGTAAAGAAGAGCTTTAATAGCAGAATTTGTTTTACCTTCTTATTAGTACAATTTATTCCTTTAAGTATGTAGATTTTAAACCATCTAGCTAGATTTTATGAGTGTAAGTAACGACTAGGCTAAGTAACAATGACTGAAAGTTTGCATATTACAAAATTTAGGCGAACAATTTGAAAGCAAAAACATTGTATGGACTTACCAATTTATGTTTATTTACTCGTACGAAAGTTGAAATAGTCGATTTGAACAAGTTTTGAACCCCAATCTTCCGGTTTTCCCCCATTTTCATAAAATTCGGGAAAGCTTGCTCGAAATGGCGTCTTTTCATTTTGAGTATTGTCGAAATCGATTGTCATTTGTTTAAATCCACAGAACCCTGCGATTATTTATGTGAAAAGTAAATGCCTGTGTAATTAGGTTCTGGGTCCATCCTTCATGAGTCAGAAAGGATTTTTTTTTAACTATATTTATTTGCCTATACATAATTATATTTATTTTGCCTATACATAACTATATTTATTTTGCTTATAATTATATTTATTTTGCTTATAATTATATTTGAATTATAAAAATATTTGATCATGATTATTATTATGTTATTATTATATTATTATTATTATTGTTATATTATTATTATTATTACATATTGGCTTATTGAGGTGGCTACGAATTTTAGGATAATATCAGTTTATACAGATACTTTAGGGATTGTGTAATGTATTTCAGTGAAAGTTATTTGCCCCTTATCCACAAAATTTTTAAATATCAGCACATAAGTGTACATATGTGATATCAGCTTTTCAAAGTGCAAATTTAATTTCACTTAATGTGTTCAAATTACACATTTTCTAGACCAGCTGCTCTAGACAAAACCAGTATGAAAAACAAACCGAATGGTTTATTATTCATCTACTTCATTCGATAATACCATAAAAGTGTAAAATATTAAATAATAAAATACCTATATGTATAATATAAATGAATTCTCCAAAATGTATTATTTCTATTATTATTATTATTACTAATGATATTATTTTATTACTATTATTATTATTATCATTAAACGCACATAATTTGTATGCGTTTACATGATAATCGCATTAATCGAGCGACGCATCAAACAAAATTCATAATGGTCGCCTCTTTTAGTTTTACATAAGCTGATGCACAAATTGTGCATAAATAAAATGTTTATTTCAAAATCTAACAATAATCCTCTTCTGAATCGGTGAAGTGCATAAAACTTGAACGTAAATAGTTTTACGAGCCTGTGAGTGAATTTAATCGAGTTATGCACTCACCAAATCCAGAAATAAACACTAATCAATTTTGTATCTGATAGGTGGATTTACACCGGGTGTGCCTTGGTTTCAGGTTGTAATGTATACATTTACAATTCCTATAGGAATTGCAAATTAATAAAATAGTAATAACAAAAAAATAAACAATAAATAGTACCTAATAATAAAAAAAATAGTAAACAATGACACAAAAAAAAATTAACAATAATAATCAAAATATAGAATTATAACACTAAAAACAAATATGTACATTTAGTAATAATAAAAATGTTGAGTATACCGTACAAATTTTTATAAGTATAGTACTGTAAAATAAGTGTCAGGTATGCACATTCCCGTCAGAATACTCCCGTCTGTACTAATAAATAACGAATAAATAAGAATTATGTATAAACAATGCGAACAATCCCAGTCAAGTTCCGTTAAGTATCTCATTTGACCTCCATTATGCGTTGCACGACGTCGCACCGTTTATTCGAACGTATTATACCAATGATAGTGTACACTAGCCGTGCAAACTAAGGTACACCATGAACGCTCATAATATGGGTACACACTCGGAGAATATGTAAATTGGGCCCCCTAAGAACGAAAAGAACAATGTTGTTCCATTTTTGTGGCGCGATAGCATCTTGTTTGAGTTGAATGGTTTCAGCTTTGTATACGCGGACCAACACTGCGGGAAAAATAGTATACGTGCAATTATTAAACCAATAATGTACAATTATAAAAAAAATAATAATAATAATCAAATTCTAATCCTCCGTTCGTGGGCCATGCTCTGTTACATAACGACCGTCCAATATTTGTTAAAAATATTTATAGTAGTGCCTCGATATTATTGTAATAGGCATTATTGTAATAGGCAACGTAAATAACTGCGCAAGATAAAAAGAAAAGCTCCCAGATTTCTTCCATTTCTAAAAACATAATTCGATAATTTGAATATTCCCATCAATTTGGAGGAGAGTCCGGCCAGCTGATAGCCTTAATAACGGTACAAGACGGAATTAATTGACGAAAGTCGGCGTGTTATTTTCATTTTTACAACGTTATGCTAATTAATTGCCGTTCGCTGTTACCGAAATTGCTGGACGGATAACATCTCGATGAAAGCTTTTTCAAGTACGTACGGACGAATTAGTTATTTATAATGGATTTTGCACAATCGAGCCGTTGCAATGTTTACTCAAGATTTTTTACAGCTATACTTAGTTGATGAGGAGGTTTATGTGCATACTGGGCTGCGCAAACGTTATTATTTGGTTTTAATCGCTGATATAATTTCCTTTGCCACCATCGCATAATTAATTATATCATTTAGTAGTATTGAACATTTCTGTCTATAGTCATTTTTATCTTTGGATGTTTTTCTCTTTGGTCATTTTTGTCTTTGGGCGTTTTCCTTATTGGATATTTTTATCTTTGAACATTTTTCTCAATGAACATTTTTCTCATTGAACATTTTTCACAATTACATTTTTCTCATTGAACATTTTTCACAATGAACATTTTTCTCAATGAACATTTTTCACAATGAACATTTTTCTCTTTGAACATTTTTCACAATGAACATTTTTCTCATTGAACATTTTTCACAATGAACATTTTTCTCATTGAACATTTTTCACAATGAACATTTTTCTCATTGAACATTTTTCACAATGAACATTTTTCTCTTTGAACATTTTTCACAATGAACATTTTTCTCATTGAACATTTTTCACAATGAACATTTTTCTCATTGAACATTTTTCACAATGAATATTTTTCTCAATGAACATTTTTCACAATGAACATTTTCTTATTGAACATTTTTCACAATGAATATTTTTCTCAATCAACATTTTTCACAACGAACATTTTTCTCATTGAACATTTTTCACAATGAACATTTTTCACAATGAATATTTTTCTCATTGAAAATTTTTGCCATTGAACCTTGCAGCCACTAAATATTTTTCAATTGAATATTTTTGCCATTAAACATTTTTGTACACGAATATTTTTATGATTGAATACTTTTATCATTGAAAATTGTTATCGTTGGATATTTCGATCCTTGTAAGATAGTCAACAATGGTATTCGTCATATAAGCGTAGTTTGAAATAGCAAGATAATTTTATCGTAACGTATCAATATTTTTTATTCGTGGAACTTGTAATAAATGAAATTTGAAATAAATTAAGCGTTAAATCCACAAAATAAAAAAAACGATTTTTATACATTTATTATTTATTATACACTTATTATTTATTATACACTTATTACTTATTATACACTTATTACTTATTATACACTTATTATTTATTATTTAATGTGGAAAAACTTTTGCTTATTGTTTAAGATCTGAGTTTTTTTTTGGGAATGTGGCCTGGCCTATGATCTTAACTTTTTAATCTAATAACACATACCTCTATGTTCAATGCTAAGAAACAATAAAACCTTATTGTTTAATACAAGCAATTTTTAACATTATTACTATAATTTCTAATAAGAAATATGTGTCTAATAAGTAAATGACGTGTTTAAAAAAAACACAATCAAAACAAAACTTATTTTTTTAAATTTGTACATCAAAGACGTCGAGCGAAGAACGCTAAAGGCTCATTAAGGAACGAAGGCATCAGCGTCTATTTTCGTGGGTGTAATTTTTACCTATTTTTAGCCTATATACTACGTCGTGACGTAGGCTATCGCGGATATCACGGAAGCTATTAAAAAAGCTACCTTACGCCAATTTGTCGCCCTGACAGAAAACAAAACGCGGTGCAATAAAGAGGATTCATGGCAGGGGACCATGACACGCGAAATCGGACCTCTCTGTCGCTTATCGGACTTGATGAATTTGTGCACAGCACGTTGGATAGCGTTAGATGGCCAATGCGGAAAGTCATTCACCTTAAATAAATATGTACATACGAGGCACCACCTGTTATGTTAGTGGCTTAGATCGAGAGAGGAGTCGTCTTGAAAGTTGTCTCGTGGCTGATTCATGAGCCGATGAAGTGCTCTACGACAATAAACGGCGTCCAACAACAATAAACAAAAAAATCTGCAAGGATAAATATAAAAATCTACCGTAGTGTACAAAGGAATCTACAAGAATAAAAAAGGAATCTACAACAATAAACAACGGAATTTACAACAATAAATAAAGGAATTTACAACAATAAATAAAGGAATTTTCAACAATAAATAAAGGAATTTACAACAATAAATAAAGGAATCTCAACAATAAATAAAGTAATCTACAACAATAAATAAAGTAATCTACAACAATAAATAAAGGAATCTACAACAATAAATAAAGGAATCTACAGCAAGAAAGAAAAGAATCTACAAAAATAAACAATCTACAATAACAAAGAAATCTACAATAACAAACAAAAAAATTGTACGAGAATAATGTAAAAAATCAATAACAACAAGCTATGAATCTAACACAATAAATGAGCAAAAATAATTATTAATAATTAACTTTACATTTCAATAATTAAGTTTTCTTAAAGCAGTATTAATAATCATTTACAAAAGAAAACAGCATGTGATATTTCGGTGGACGATTGGGAGAATACGCGTTGTGCAAAATTGGCAGAATTTTTTTATGACCGATTTAACAGAATTCGTTTATAGGCTAAGAATTAAATTATCTAACCAGCTGTATTAATGGGCAAATAAATGTTACCCAATGGCTCCTATTATAGTTGACAATGGCTGTACACTACAATAATATTATACAATAAAAAATAATAAAATAACAATACCCAGTATTATGCATTTTATTATTATTAATATTAATAGCAGTGTTATATGGTGGGACTCCGGACAGAGACGTGCACATACGTCATTTATTAAATAGCAATGATGATTTTAATTACCTGAGGGACGAGGAGATAAAGCTTCATTTAATACTAACTACATCGCATAACGTAGTCGTGCATACCTTAGATAAGAGCGCTAACGTTGATGATAATAACAATGATACCTCCAATGGTGCGGTGATTGTGGCTTGGCTCAGTTGGTCCGTTGTTTTATCAGCCGGAATTTTAAATCATTATTTATGTTGCTTTATGCATTTTGTCGGCAATTCGCGCTCCGCTTCGTTCAGATTTTCTGGGGATTCGTCATTATTCTCGGCGCTTTGTCATCGCGGAACACAATCGTTCATACAAGAAGTTGATGTGACGGGAAAGTGGAAAATTGTGATTATGTGCGAATTACGTGTTTAGTTTTAAATAAGAAAATAAAGTAAAGCAAAAATAGCATTAAAAAGTTAATTAAAAAATAAAATAAAATGATGGTGATGTATGTTTCTGTATAAACCAAACTTGAACAAGAATAAAAATGTGGATAACAAAGTCTTCTTCCAATTCAAATAACAATAATAACAACAATAATAATAACAGTAATAATAGTTCTAATAGTGGCCGTCTTGCTTGGACTACTACTAGCTTACACACGAGCAGTTCTTTCGCCTCGGATATTTTGAACCTGAGGAAGGACAGGTTGATCCCGCGTCCGAAATCTTGGGCCCCACCTTCCGAGGGATTTTCTTCTCCTCAAGTTCCAGTCCCGAAGAGTTCGGTATCAAATGTTCCCAACTCAGTAAGTGAGCTTAAAATAGTAGTGCGAAAAGGAGGGACCCGATCGATATTCGATTAATGTCAAAGGTTTAATTAAAATTCGCTATAGCTGCTTTGGCCTGCACCGATGGGTACAACAAAGAACGATGAATAGATTTCACGCCCGAATGGACGTTTCTGTAGATTATGCAGATTGATAATAATAAACTACGAAATTAAGGATAGATGCGAGGCTAAAAATACTTGCCTATCTATACATAACTATCTAATCCAATAATTGAATTGTTATTCTTTATGCAAACGTGAGTATTTGCCTAACGTGTTTACAATACCCATTATATTTGTATATTTACCTTGAATGGACTTTGCGTTTTGTAAGGATTCGGTTTGTTCTCGTTACGTTTATATTAGTAGTGCTTTCTTCATTTATTTCTTAGAAGTATAGTTGTGAATGCATTCGCAGCAATATATTGCTAAATATATTTTCTATTCTTCTATGAACTTTTGAAGGGTCCCCTCGAAATATGAAAGATTATTGATTCCATTGGAATAATATGGTTTTGCAAAGTCAAAATGTTTATTCAAAATCAGTAATATTTATAGCAATGAAAGTTCAAAATTCGTTTTGATGTTCTAAAATTTATGTTATCAAGCATTTGATATGGAATTGAGTGTACATGCATAAGCCAGTGCACCCAAGTCCATAATAAAGTACAAACCCAGTTCATTATGAAGGCCATTTTTAAATTGAGGAACTCGCTTTAAATGATTACTACTCGCAATGGCGACGTACAGAACGTTCATGCACCCACTATATACTCGAATTATGTTTATTTATAAACGTATATCCTTATATTTAAGGACTTAAGTCCTTAAGCAGTAATTATGAGTTTGCATTACACTATAATAGCGTTGCTCTATAATACTGTTGCTCTATAATATTGTTGCTCTATAATAGTGTTGCTCTATAAGTAGGTCTATCTAAAAACTAATGCGTATCTAAGTCCTGTGCAAGGACTTTGTTATATGCGTATGGGCTCCAGAGCAAAATGTTGCGCAAACCAAAATCCTACGAAGACAATGAACAGCTTTCGTTGTTATCGCAGAACGAAAAACTCCCATCAGCTTTATGGCCACTATATTGTTATATGGTGTTTGCCTTTCCATTCGTTTTGCAATGAGCGGCTTCAATCATAAAAATAATTAGATAATTGTATTGTTTTAGTCACCGGTTTGATAAAACGATAAACGTATAAGTCCGATGCTGCATCAGCGTAGATATATTTCATTTTATTTCGTCCTTTTCGATATTCGAATGTTTCCTCTGATATAGCAGGTACATACATGTAGCGTTTAACGATATGCCTGATAATTGCAATTATATAATATTTGCTGTATCTCTTCGCACTTAGCAAAAATAGATAAAAGACATTATCGTCAATAATTCCCGCAATTACAAGATGTAGGTAGAGAACAATTTATTATGTGTGTTTTTGATTTAGTAAGTAATAAATAACATCAGTGTATAATGTTTGAT
Organism: Quadriops clusia; assembly: GCA_033557875.1. NCBI lineage: Eukaryota > Metazoa > Arthropoda > Insecta > Coleoptera > Hydrophilidae > Quadriops > Quadriops clusia. Next base: position 22,407 of record JAWQRP010000653.1, read on the forward strand.
TTTTCTTATTCCAGAAGGTCGACCCAGAGCTGATCTTCACGAAACAAGAGAGGATAGGGAAGGGCTCGTTTGGCGAGGTTTTTAAAGGGATAGACAAGAGGACGACACAGGTCGTCGCCATTAAGATAATAGACTTAGAGGAGGCCGAAGATGAGATCGAAGACATCCAGCAGGAAATCATGGTGCTGTCGCAGTGCGACAGCCCTTATGTCACCAAATATTACGGATCCTATCTTAAGGTAAGTCGAGATTATTTTTTTTAAACACTCTTAATACCACTATTTAAACTATACATTTTTCACACTTTCGAGTATGAATTTATGAGAATTCCACAAAGTGAAAATCTCATTCTCTCAAATCCGCTAGTGTGGGCATTCTAGGGTTAACGAAATGCAATGCACGACTTGGCCCCAAGAGATCGTGCAACATCTGACGAATTGATCACGATTTGTGTCCTTCTCCGGATAGTTTGCCGGCTAATTCCTCGGTTATTTGCCGGGTTCGTTCGGACATTGCAGAGACAATAAAGCGGCATTATCGAACATTTTGCTGGTTGCTTTGAATGTCACGGGAACACCTGAAGGACGATGGATTACTCGTTGGTTAACGGACTTCCTCGCGCTTGTGTGTGTGTCCCTATAATATATACATATGCGCTATAGCTATAACAGGCATACCTGTGAGTAAGAACGTAACATATGTATGTATACTTCTTATACATACACATACTTATACATACATACATACTTATACTTATACAAACATACATACATACTTATACTTACACAAGTACCTACAAACACAATAAATGATTCATCATTCCTATTTAAAGACGTTGATCGGCCGCTTCGTCCATTCGATAAGTCCTGTTGTAATGAATTCCTAATTATAAGACATTACATACACCTGCATGTGCGTACGCATTTATACATTTTTACAAAATGTTGTGTTGCATGAGATTAACGGGAGTCCAAATTTCAGCAAAACGAAAGACTCTTATTATGTTTTTAAATATAATAAAAATCAATACGTAGGAGGTATGTACCTACAAATAAAATAGTAAATAAAGTGATCGATACAGTTAGATTTGGTTTAAAGTTCAGACTTTCTGCGGGCTTCTGTCGGGAACAAGATAATAAGAACGAAATAGGAAATCTTTTATTTTGTGTACTTGCAATAATATTTTAATTAGACAGCTATAATACCATAATACTGGATCATTTGCCTCTTGAAACTCGCGCTATTAAAGTATTATCAAAGGAACAACGACTCCCGACGACATTTATCATTATTTCATTGTTGCTCAGTTACCTACTCCTCGCACACTCAACTCTTGATTTAAGAGCTTGTCTTGCAAAGTAGTTAGCGTAGATGGCATAAATATTAACAAACCATTAAAGACTAAATTGTGGTCTTACGAGACCAGTGAAACTGTCTAGATACAAAGTTACATGGTCTTGTGGAGATAGATTACATCACCTTAGGTGCGCCTCGTACTCAAGAATTTTCAATGATCCGCTAACTAATTCGATTCCACTAGTGGAACCTACCCAGGTCGACGACAATTTGTGCTGAAATCATTAGAGGCTAGTTTAAATCGTTCTCCAACCGATAAGTACAGTATGTTTCAAATTAAATACCCGCTTCAACATTATTTGAACTCAACCTAAGCTTTCCACCTTCGTTTCATTTAAGTTATATGTGATTTAAGATAAGATGAAAACGTCTTGCATCTTCGGTATATTCGAACTCTAAGACTTCACTTTACTTTTCTTACAAAAGTGGCTGATAGACACATTATATCAATAACAATGATTTCGAAATATGTATTTCCACTCTTACTCAGCTCAACTCGAAAGATGTGAAAATTCATACAAAAGTAGGAATGTCATAAGTATGGCTTATGATCCTAATGTAAATCCCTCCTATACTCAATATCGAAGACATTTTATCAACAATCGAATATGGAAATTGTAGTGACGAAGACACTTTTTAAAAGTAAAGCTTGCTTTATCAACATAGAAGCTATTGAAGAAGTAGGGAAAGGACAAAATAACAATGACAACTAATTTGTTGCCCAAAAAGTATGAATAACATGTAGCAAATTTGTTATTCTCCCAAAGGCAATTGATAAAAAAATGTTTTTTTATTATTGTTAACAATACTTATATTTTGTATAAAATAAAATAATAATCTGCTTAATGTACTTTGCGATCCTCTAGTTTAGTTTGTGTTTGTTTAATATTTAGGATTCTTACGTTTGTTTTGTATGTAGTGGAGATAATTAAAAATCATTGCTATTGATATAATGAGTCTATCAGCAATTTCTGTTAAAAAAGTAAAGCGAATTCTTAGTAAAAATACATTTTGAAAAATATGTATGTAATTGCAATGTGTGGTCGTAACCATAATGTTAGGTTGTGTTTCAATGCTCCCCGATGTTTACATTAGCACATAACTTCTATTAAAAATATATTTAATAGTATTATCCTATATGGAAAAATAGAGAAAAATTCAAGAAATATTAATGTACTTACCTCACATAAGAAAAAATATGGAGTGGTCTCCACTCGACTTTCTCGCAAGTTTCTAAGTTGCACTAGACATGATAAGACAGATTCACATTACAATTCAGAACGATTTTTGAATAATTTTATTATACACACATGCATATTTTAAAAAAATAGATAAAAAAGATTACTTCCGGTTGGACAGTTGTGCTGAAATTACATATCTGTGAGTTTTTTGTTATTTCTGAAGCTGGTACAAAATTTGAAACAAATACCTTGAAGCAAAAGGGTACTTTACTTGAAAGAGTTACACTTCCGTTTCAGGTAAACTACCACTTCC
>JAWQRP010000654.1:0-25239 GCA_033557875.1 Quadriops clusia
GCGAGCTAAGGGTGTGTCTAAAAAGAATGGTCAGGAACGGTCATAAATCTTAGTGTATTGTATGTATTGGTCTATGTTGCTCAAAATTAGACATGTGGTCCACAGCACAGCTCCGACGTCCAATAGAAAAATATTTAACAGCTTTTCTATTCACACACACAGGCAGGTACCCGGCCGGTCTCGGTTCGACCGTTGCATTGAGCGAATTTCAAACTTAAGAGCCTCCCCCTCTGAGGCGAAGATAGTTGGACACCCTGTATTACCACAGCTATAACCTAGTATCAACTAGTATTTAGTCACATAACTTAAAACAAAACATAACCTGAAAATATGATATTTCATTTAATATAAAGTAAAATGAAAATATTAATTAATAAATTTTATAAAAGGGTGAAATGTTTCTACGAAAATAATCGATGTTACTCTACTATAAAGAATATTCCATTAAAGCCCCCTTGGAAAATTTTATTTTTTGGTAGTGATGAATTTTCACTAGCAAGTTTAAAGAATTTATTTAAAGAATAGTAAGTAATGTTATATGAAATTGTACTTGTCATATTTTTCTTTATTTTCCAGTGAAAGACAAGTACTAATTTCAAGATTAGAAATCGTAACATCAAATGCCGTTATACGAAGATATGCTTCTGAAAAGAAATTACATGTGCACACTTGGCCACTTTCAGAAAGTGTAAACAATTTTCATTTAGGCTTAGTTGTATCGTTTGGTTACTTGATTCCAGAAAAAGTTATTAATATATTTCCAATGTAAGTTTTTTACTAGTTAGTTCCCATGATAAATCATGTGTTACCTTGTATACAATACACCATAAAATCTCAATATAATAGGTTCTTTCCAAAAGCACGATTTGATGGTTCAAGAACTATTTTGTGTACGATACAGGGTTGGCCTATTAAAAAATATACATCTCTATGGTAATTTCTAATGGACATATGAATGTTGCCGGTCTGGTGCCGTACATCATTCAAATCATGTTTTTGAAATGAATCCAATATGTACTCACATATAGTACACATACCATTTTCAGGAAAATATTTTCCGAAAAAATTAATGTTTGTAATATGCACTTGGGTTTTTTTCTAGTAAATTTTCACATTTGATATATGAAATATATTTTCACGCTCTCAATAGGTGTTACGGGCATAATCTTGTAAATTGCAAAAAAACCAAAATCATGCGACCAGCATTTTTATCATTTTTCTGCCATTATCCGTATACAATAGACTTTCAATGAGAAAAAAGTGCGTATTATACTTGAGATTTTACAGTAATTATTATCATGTACACAGATAAACTTATATGCCATTTAATACTATTAACCGCTTAACGCACAGCTCCGTGACAAACACGGGCGGCATATACTTGCAGAATTGTGCAGCTCCGTGAATGTCACGGACACAACATATTCTATTAGTTCAAATATTACAACTCCGTATATATAATTTTGAAGTCTTGGATTACTTTCAATTAATTTTTGATAACGATCTAATAAATTTATTGGTCTCCGAATCTAATCGTTATGCAGAACAAGAGCCGAGAAAATCTTCCGACGTTTTGTCGCCATGATGAGATACAAATTTTTTTATGTATCAATATTATGCAAGGAATAATTAGAAAACCAGAAGAAAGGATGTTTTGGGCGACCAAAGCACCCCGAACCATTACGATTAACGGAAAGACATTTTCCCGATTTTATACCCCCGACAGAAAAGAAGACTGTTCCGTACAGAAACTGCGCGATATGTTGTTCAAAAAAGAACACGAGTGGAAAAAAAATTAAAAAAGAAACGAGGTATTGGTGTGGTGAATGCAATGTTGGAGTTTGTGTTATGCCGTGTTTCAAGATATATCACACAGAATTCATCTTTTAATGCATTTTTTTTCAGCATAAACTTGATAACAGTAATATAAATTATCAGTTTCTGCACACAAAAAAAATTGATTTTTTTTTACCCCTAACTAATAAAAATATTGTGCATTAAGTGGTTAATACCAATGTTATTTGTAATATTTTAATCACTAAAGTAGATTACTTATTCAGCATTTACTTTATGACATCAAGCATTGACTTCTTGTTTGAATTTTAATTTCCGATGCATTTCATTATAAATACATACTCGTTTAGCAACATAATCACTGCCTCCACTAACTTCTTATTCTGTTTAAATCTCAATTTATGCTTCCATAGACACACATGATAATTAATGAGAATTAAGAATCATATTTTATCATGAAAATGTTTATAATCTTGTTTCTCTGAATTTTACATTCTAACTGTACAAACTACAAAAACTATAAAATTTTAAACAATATGACTAAAACATCAATTAAGTATAAAAAGGAGGTGTTTTTTTAACCATTGATTTTGTGCTGGTGGTTTAGATCTCTTGGGATTGCTGGCAGGACTTGTTGCCTTGGGAACACAATCATAGTAGTTCAGCGGCACTAGCACGTGTTCTTATGTTAAATTTTGCCTTTGAAAGAGTCAGGCTTTTGATCTAGTTTGTATGTTAAGGCTCCTAGCGCGTCATTGACATATAGCTGAAGGTTGCCGATGGCATGATCCCCTGGAAGTAATCAACGATGTGTTTCAAGCCATTGATAGAGGATATTTGACTCTACGCGTTTTCCAAAGAATTCGATATTTTAAGTCATTACCTATTTTTAATCCTATATTTTATTGGCCTTACAATTTTTCCAGGATTATATTCACAATCTATTTCAAATCAAACATCTAATAACTTTTACTTACAAGAAGTAAACATTACTTTTGGTGTACCGCAGGGTTCCATTTTAGCTCTGTTGTTATATGTAATGCATATACAGTTATAGTTATTTATTTTTAAGAAATGTACGTTTAGGAGAAATGAAAGAGTTTAATTTTCTTGCTTAAATTAAAATATTATTTGGCACTTCAACTCTTTCATTTCTCTTAATATTAATTCCAAATGGCTGGGTTCACTACATATATGTACAAAAAAATGTAATTTTCATATGTATGCAACTATTACTCAACTTTATTACAGTAAAACCTCGGTTATTCAATTCCGCGAGTTTCGCTTTCCCGCATATATCGTCTTGTGCGTACGGTCCCAACAAATGCCTACATAATCACTGTAATTAAAAACAGCATTTATCGTTTATCTTTTCATGTTTTACCGCATTATTGGTACTGATGGCCTTGACACTCTTCGAAATTTTAACAACACTTTTTTATTAGAGCCATTTATTATTGTTTAATATCCGGCCTAACGGGTGTAAATATATAGATAAGAAATGTATTTTCAAACAAACCAGAAGTTGCTGAATAATTAGGAAAATAGATTTTATTCTATTCAAAGTAATAATTCTTAACGAATAAAAATTGTTGACCTTGTATTAATAAAATATTACAAAAAAATAAGATTTCTTAACTTGTAGTTGCATATTTTGAATTTTTTCATGTTTAACCTGCTATGATCGTTTTCCCACGATAATGGTTTCTTCTAACCGGTCCCTACAAAACCACAAATTAAGATTTCACTGCATTCCTGTTCCACAATAAAGTTTGCAGATGCACAGTCTGTGATTAATACTGAATTAAGTGAACTTATTAAATTTTCCAAGAGACACTCTCAATAAATTCATCTAAGTCATCGGCCATGATCTTTGGGAGCCAGGGATTGCAGGTGCCCATTTAAAATTAGTATTAAAATTATATGAAGGTGTAGAAATATGTATTAAAATTCCTGACACTAGGCTGCAGGTTATAAATAAGATTTCTATTAAATAGAAAAATGAAGCCAACCGCAGAAAAATGAACATTATGAATCTCTCACGCTTTCTGTATTTAATTATTTTCATATATATCATTCATGTATTAATCCAGAGGATATCTATAACATTTAAATAGTACAGAATGATGTTTGTTTAAGATTCGTTTTCGGTAATATGATGTGATTTTTCTTAGGCAGGTTGTCTGAATAAGGCTCCTTGCAGGGTCCTCTGCTTACACTACTCCTTGTATAACATTTCTAGTATTACAATTCCATTGCATTAATTGGAAGAAACCTTCAAAAGGTGTTTCATTTACTATGCCTAAACCCTATTTAATTCTATTCTGTCATTTAACATTCTCCCTTACAGATAGAGTGAGAACTTGTCTTTTTGTTAACGATAGTTGGGTAGTCTGCGGTTTGTACGGAGATAGTGTGTTGGATATTGTTTGAATGTAGACATTTCTCTGTTATGTTCCTTAAAATAAGTTTTTTCTGCTTTCATTTTGTTCAGGGCAGCTTGAAAATTGTTAATTGTAGAGAATTTCCTGCAGCTTCTGAGACGTCCCTCTTGGCTAATTATAATTATTACCAAATTTTTCATGTAATCTGTTAGTTGCCAATAAAAGTCTATAATTACTATTAACCAAAATTTTTTATTTTAGGGGAATGCTTAATGTACATGCTAGTTTGTTGCCTCGTTGGCGAGGTGCCGCACCAATTATTTATGCCCTAGCCAATGGTGATGAGCAAACAGGCATAACTATAATGAAAATTAGACCCAAAAAATTCGATTGTGGAGAGATACTGTTGCAAATGCCAGTAAAAATATCAAAAGACATGAAGATGCCTGAACTTTATAATAAATTAGCTTGTGTTGGAGGTGAAGCATTAATAACCACATTAGAAAAATTACCTGATATTTTAGACAAATCAAAGTCTCAACCTGAGAATGGCATCACTTTGGGTAAGGAAAATATAATTACAGTTAGAAAATTTGGATATAATTAGTATTTCCTTTCTAGCACCTCGTGTATGTGCCCAAATGGCAAAGGTAGATTGGGAGCATTTGTCCGCTCTACAAATTTACAATTTATCAAGAGCTTTATCTAGTCTTTTCTACCTGTCCACATATTGGAAAGGCATTTTAATTAAGTTGCATAATGTAAAGGAACATGAAAGAACTATTAACAACAATAATGACGTTCAACCAGGCCGGATAGAATATGATAAAAAACTTAAACTTCTATTGGTGCAGTGTAAAGATGGGAAATGGATAAGTTGCGAGAAGATATGTATAAATAAAAAAGTTATTAATGCTAGTGATTTTAACAATGGTTATTTAAAGAAAGAAGCTTTACATAAGACATTTAAATGCCAATAAATTTCTTAAAACTACTGTGTTCTTCAATATATTTCAATAAATTCCACGATGAATATATGTATAAGAAACTATATTAAGTAATTAATGATGGAATAAACGCAAAGATGTATGAGCCATTATTATCTTGTGCTCATTACAAGCTTTAATTACTTCCTCATCATTGGTTGAACCAGAGGGACTTGCAATATACTTCACGCCACTCTAAAAGAAAATGAATGAATTACTATGATTGTTCCACAAGTAATTTTAGTTTATTTTACCAAATAAGCCCTATCGATGTTGTCTCGGAAGGGAAAGAATGCATCAGAGCCCAGGGCCACATCTGTTAGTTTATTTGCCCATTCAGATCTCTCCTGTGCAGTTAAATCACTGGGAACTTCTTCAAACATGGCAGACCAAATGTTTCTGTCCATGTCTTTCCCCACTGTACCATTAACATAATTATCAATCGTGTTTGAAATTTCAGCTCTCTTAACACCTTTTTTGAATTTCATTCCGATAACTTTTGGATGTTGCCTTAACCACCAATTGTCTACTTTATCTCCTGCTAATCTAGTACAATGAATTCTGGATTGCTGACCTGCGCCAATTCCAATAACCTTGAAATTTGAAACAATAAGCCATATAAAATAAAATTATTGAAATATTACAAATGTGCAAAAACGGTACCTGGCCATTTTTAGCGTAACAGACTGAGTTGCTTTGAGTATACTTGAGAGCTATCGTTGCTACGATTAAATCACGAATTGCAGAATCATCCAAAACAGCATTTTGTGTAACAATATTTCTATAGAGATCTTTATTAATCACAGCATTATTCCGTTGTTGTTCCATCGTTAAACCAAACAGAACTTTACATTCTGTGGGATTCGGTTCATACTCATTATCAATTTGTAAAATGCAGTATCCGCCATTTTTCTTTTTCTTCAGTAACATTAGGGCTTCATCGGTATATCCTGGAGCAATGATTCCATCAGATACCTCTCGAGAAATTATTCGAGCAGTAGCTTGATCACATATATCTGAAAGGGCCACAAAGTCTCCAAAAGAAGACATACGATCTGCGCCTCTTGCTCTGGCATATGCAATTGCCAGCGGTGTTAATTGCTCTGCTAAATCATCGACCATGCAGACTCTTTCCTAAAATTTAAGTGTTCATTATCCTTATTAAAAAATCATTTCTCTCACAAATGATATTCTTTTCGTTCACTTACTTCAATTTTTGATAAAGGCACGCCAACTGCTGCACCTGCTGGAGAGACATGCTTAAAACTAGTAGCAGCTGGAAGGTTCAAAGCTTTTTTTAATTCTCGCACAAGTTGCCATCCATTTAGAGCATCACACAAATTAATAAACCCAGGAGAACCATTAACAATAGTAAGTGGCAATTTGGGAAGAGTGGTGTAGATCTGTGCTGGTTTTTGATGTGGGTTCATTCCATATCTTAACGTTAATTGAGAAACTCCATCGGAAAATTCTTTTCGAAAATAATCGGAAATTGCGACGTCATATTCAGATGTATGAGTAAAAGCTTTAAGAGCCAATGCTTGCCTGCAATATGTTGGTAATAAATAAAATGGCAGAAAATATACTGTGGTAATAATTACCTAGTTTTTAGGGTTGTATCACAATTGGAAGAGTTTTTAATTTCTTCAATGACTGTGTTGTAATCAGAAGGATCACAAATTATTGTTACGCGATCATGGTTCTTTGCAGCTGCTCTTAAAAGTGTAACACCTCCAATGTCGATGTTTTCTACAGCATCTTCAATAGTTACATCTGGTTTCGATACTGTTTGAACAAAAGGATATAAATTGCAGACTACAATTCGGATCATTTCAATTTTTTGTTTTAGAAGATCTGCTTGATCGGATTCTGTAGACCTGTAAAGTTTTATGGTTGTTTCAAAATTTAGTCGCTGAATACTGATAAAAATACCTTGCCAATATGCCACCATGTACTGCAGGATGAAGAGTTTTAACCCTTCCACCAAGTATTTCAGGTGCCCCAGATATATCAGATACATCTTTAACGAGTAAACCAGAATCACGAAGGCTCTTGGCTGTTCCTCCACTTGCAACCAGAACAAAACCAAGTTCGCTTAAATGCTTGCCTAAGTCTAGAAGTCCAGTCTTATTTGACACGGAAAGTAAAGCTGCAGAATAGAACGTTGACCAAAAAAAAAAAGGAAAAATGAAATGAAATTTAATTATTTTTAATTGTCAATGTTATAAAATAAATATTTCCTGTCCTCTTTAATAATTGAATTAGTTATTAATATTGAAAATGTTTCCTTTAGGTTTTGTTTTTATTATTATTAATTTTTCTAATATTCAAAATCATACAATTTTGAATTATGTAAACAATATCTATCAAATTTATCCGTATTAAAAGAGTATTATAAATTTTTTTTTTCTAATGTAATGCACATTTGAAATAACAAAGTAGGTTAGGTTTATCTTTAAGTTTTGTAACTCTTGTTGTCTTGATACTTTTTAAATGTAATTGAGTTTACTGACATACATTTTCATGTAAAGTTTATTTTAGAATTTATTTTAAATTTAAAAGTTTGACTTTGATTACAAAACCACGTGTTTATTACCTATGTTTCCACCTGTTGCCATTTTCAGTAAGAAGGCACTCGACGACGTGAGGCACTTATTCAAAGGGAAAAGATTACTCAACTTAACGTTAAACCCTGAAAGTATCCGTGTGCAAATTTGCTTTAACTTCTTATAAATAATTTAACAAAAAAGCTTCAACAATTACCGTCAAAACAACTAATCAAATATGAAACGTTTGCCACAAATCAACGTGGTGTTTGCGACTTAAAGACGCTTTCTTAACAATATAAACCAATCACAACGAAGAATTAGCAAGAAGAGATAATTTAAATTTATTGTCGTTTAGCCTGAAAAGATTAATACGCAACAAACAAGGTCAAAGTTAATTGATAAAGAAAGAAGGCTAATAATAAAATGTTTTTTTACACCTAAATATCATGCAAATGACATTAAATTTGCAATAACATTTATTTTTTTAATTTACTGTAATTTATATTAGTATAGTATTGTTTTGAATTTGAATTGTGAAAAACATCATTTCATTGTGTCTAACGTAACGTGTTTTTTTTTAAATAATTCCAAGAATAATTGAAATTATAAATGCAATTATAAAAATAGCGGCAAGAGAGAACAACAGCAAATCCGAAAATTTTCATAAAATTTTAGGTTTTGAGCCTTAAAAATATATATATCAACGTTGATATATACAATAAACTGAGTAAATGCACTGAACGATAGTAGATGGCGCCACTGCGTGGCGAGCTTGTAGCTTTAGCCACCAGGAATAGCATAAGGATTTGTCATCTCTTGACTTTGTCAAAATTGTCAACAAAAACTTTTTAAATAAACTCAAAAATGAACAGATTATTTGGACGTGGAAAGCCCAAGGAGCCAGGCCCAAGTATTCAAGACTGCATTACTGGTGTAAGTAGTAAATAATTCGCTGTCGTAAATTTTCGAGTTACAACTCCGACAATTATAGAATACAAAGAAAATTATTGTTGAATTGTATATACAACTATCTCTGAATAGATAATTATAATGTATCAAGTGATTTGTAGCTACAGCGGTCAATATACATATAGAGGAATTACTAATTTGCGTGAACAATTCATTAGATTCTCTAATAATTTATTAGATTTTCTGCGATCTCTATTATAATACAATCAACAAACTATAATAACCTAAAAACAATTAACGGTATGCTAATTAAATACGTTTTCATCATACTTTTAGCAAAAATATTCAGAATATGGGGGATGTAATGCGTAATCAATAATACACAATTAACACCAATGTAAATGCATTCGCAACAATAAATTATGAAATATACCACACTCTTGTATTCTTCCATTTACTTTTGAAGGATTTTATATATAATTATCATCCGAAGTTATTAACATTACCAGTGCACATCACAACAATTTTATTTTACACAACTCTAACTAACGTTGTGTTTCTAATGAATCTCCAGGTTGATACCCGTGCGGAAGGTATTGAAAAGAAGATCAACGCCCTTGACAATGACCTCAGAAAGTTTAGAGATCAAATGTCAAAAATGCGGGAAGGTCCCGGCAAGAATGCGGTCAAAGCAAAAGCAATGCGAATCCTTAAGCAAAAGAAAATGTACGAGCAACAACTAGATAATTTAAGAGGTCAATCGTTCAATATGGAGCAGGCTAATTTTGCCCATCAGACACTCAAGGATACACATACAACGGTTGTGGCCATGAAGGATGGCATGAAGCAGATGAAGAAAGAATTCAAGAAAATTAATATTGAAGAAATCGATGTAAGTGTTTCTATTAAGACATTTATAATACATAAGTTAGTGGTAATCTTTAGAAATCCCGAGTTAAAATGCAAAATTATATAAGTTTAATACTGCCTTAGGTCTCGCGTCGACTGGATATAGAAAGCTGCGAAATCGAGTTCGTCCGATTTCGTAAGAATACGCGCAAAAGATCCAAACAATTGAAATTAGATTAATCCGCGTCTCATTCGTCCATTTTCTTGCACTAGTTGCGAACTGCGAACCGATTCATATCAGTTTGGATCCTTCATGCGAATTTGTGCATTTGCTTGTGAATATTATTACATCTTTCCAATTTAGGAGTCATTTTCTCAAGGATGTGCTCTGATTCATTCAGGAATATTTAAATAGTGGTGTTCATCGTCATTTTGTAAATAAATAAAAATGTGGGACAATTCAGAGAACTCCTTTCTTTTCAAAAAAATTTTGCCGTGTCTGAAGTGGGCTGAAGCCAACTCGGTGTAATAAAAGTGTTTCTAGAGCCAAAAATTCAAAATTGTGAGGAGTGCATGCAACATTTCGCGCAAATTCATCTGTTCCGCAGTTCGTAGCTTTCTGCTTACAGTGGACGCGAGGCTTTAATGTTACTTTATCCATTGCGATGCAAGGAAACACAATACGTAGTACAAGATAAAATGACAATTTAATTTGCAAATTACCCAGGTAATGTGAGAACTAAATGTTTACACTTTTACTTTTACAGAAGTATCGCTAATATTCACAATATTTAGTTAATCCACAGATTATCTGATTTCTACACTTAAACGGTAACAGATACCTAAAATATTTAATGCTTTTGTAGGATGTCCAAGATGAATTAGCTGATATGCTGGAACAAGCCGATGAAGTTCAAGAAGCTTTAGGTCGAAGCTATAATACACCAGAAATAGATGAAGATGAACTAGCAGCAGAATTGGATGCTTTAGGAGATGAAATTGCATTAGACGATGATGCTAGCTATTTAGATGATGTCCTAAAAGCTCCTGAAGCTCCGAGCAATAAACCAGAAACCGAGGTCAACAAAAATAAAGATGGTATTGCAGTGGATGAATTTGGACTACCTCAGATTCCAAGTCACAATTAATTGCTTTTAAGAAAAACACACTTTGCCTTGTAATTATATTCGTTGAATAGTGATTAGCATAATTTCTTTTTTGTTTTAATTAATTCTTAGAGGTGTAAGTAAAATTTACATTAAATTATAATTGTGATTACACTACAACAATCTACATAACCATTCTTGTCAAATATTACTTATAATTTTGATTAAATACAAAATTTATATGGCATATTTCTGTATCTTAGTTTTTACAATTTTTCTTATATATTCTTAGAATCGATAAATCTTGCAATCACAATATTAATTTAACATGCATGTTATTAATTTAATATTTTATATTTTGTTAAATTTTCATTCATGTATATTAAAAAAAAAATAAATTAACTAATAAAACATACCTTTATTTATATATATATGAAATGTAAACACAATTAAAATGTATCTTCTGCTTTAAATATTAAAAAAAACTTAGGAACCCATAGTTTTTTTTGTGAATCGAATTAATGAAAACAAATACTTTAGATATTTTTTTTTATAATTTCCATTACTGCTAAAGATGTACATTTACACTAATACTGACAATCTTGGAACATGTTCATTTTGAACTATTTCAAACTCTCTGTAGTTATTAATATTGGATAAAAGATTTTCTTGACTTTCTTCAAAATACATGTTATCAAATCCTACAACATTGTTGTAATGATGTATGTGTGCCTATACAGAAAAAAGAAGTATTAAGGTGATATAGAGCAAAATCAAAAAATGTACCTTTTTCTCATACAGCCTCCTGAAATGTTTGTAAATATTGGAAAATAACGAAGCCATTCCTGTCGTATTAAATAGAGCTAAAAGAGAAGTATCGTGTCCCATTGGTGCTATATCACATAAACCCACTTTAATTGCTTTATTTGACCAACTGGTAAATTTTGCTTTTCTTTGCAGTTGTTCCACGTAAAATCTCATGTCAGAAATAGTGTAGTTGCCTCGTCCTACTAATGTTGATCCTAACAATATTGAATTCACACCTGTGGTAATATATTAAATATTAGTGATTACAAAAATTTATAATTCAATTAAACTTACCAATACAATTAATTTTTAGAAGATGATTGTTTCTATCACAGATTGTTTGAAATATATGATTTTTTGCTTGTCTAGAAAACAAACATATATATTTAATGTGCATACACGTATGTAATAAAATAAATTAACTTATTGGTTGATGTCTGCTTCACAATCTTATCCGTAGAAGACATAGTAAGTGGACTAAAACTAGAAGCAATAAACTGCATATTGGGAAAGGGCACCATGTTTGTATTAATTTCATTTAAATCTACGTTTAAATTGCCCGGAAATCTAGAACCGCTGAAAATAAGCATTCTTTTTTAAACAGGCAAGCATAGAATATCATTCATATACCTAGTTAAGTGTAACAACATATTCACGATGATGCTATTTAAATCTTGGAAAGGTTTGCACTTTGCTAAAAACATAACAGTCTCCATTGAATGAACATTCTTAGTTTGTTTATTAACAATTTCCAATAAAGCACGGTTTTCTACAGGAAATACGCAGTCAGCATGTTCGTTTAATTGTTTTGTACATAAAGCCATGTTATAAGGGCAAGTTATTACATCTTCAGTTCCTATTGGATATACACATACAGCAAATCTATAAATGTAAAAATAGAAACATTAGTAAAGTAGTAAATAATTTTGTTTTTACAATACCTGTCGATTAATGGAAAATTGTCTGCAAGTAATTTCAAAATGTATGTTCCGACACCTGATCCAGTTCCACCTCCTGTAGAGAACATAACTAAAAACCCATGTAAACTATCACAACTTTCAACATTTTTTCGAATAACATTTATTATTTGTTCTTCATATCGTGGGCCATGACTGCAATACCCTTCAGCCCAATTATTTCCGGAGCCTGGATAGTTTGTGACCATTGATTTTTCATCAAATAAAAATTCCATGGGTCCAGTTTTTATTCTAGAAACTACACCATCCTCCATATCAATCAGTATTGTCTGTAGAAAGATAAAAAAGAGTTAAATAATTTTAAAAGAATGTTCTAATTCAGTTACCCTCGCTTTCACTTTTGCTGCCTTTAAGTCGGCAAACGTATTAAAACTAGAAACTTTTCCATCTGGTACAGTAAAGAAACTTCTAAATGCGGAATGAAAATCATATTTTCGTGTTGGAGAATGTGGAGGTTTTGTTATATTGTATTCTTGCAGTACTAATGGCCAAAATGCACTGCCTATTTGATTTCCACATTGACCGACTAAACAGAAAATATTGTTAAAACTCAACTAGATTTTTTATTTTATATAAAACACATGTTATTATGTATAACACCGATCGTCTCACGAGGAAAACCATTTCATATACAGGTCCTTTCCTATCTATACATAAAATTTCCAATAGAAAACATATAATTAAAAATTAATTAAAATACCTTGAATACTTATAAACTCACTCATTAACACGTTAAAAACTTATTTAAAAATATTACGTTTTTTATTATGGCTAAACGGCCGGTTTTGTTGTGAATTCAAATAATGAAATGTTGAGAGATTGACATCCATTAGACAGGTTCACCAACTTATGTGAAATATTTAAATATTTTCTATATATTTTTTAACAAGGCAGACGTTATTTAGATATTTATATAGAAGACTCTAATGTTATATCATTAAAGTCTCATCATAAAATTAGATATTGACCGCATATACCCAGGGGCAAAGAATATTGAACAAATAAGGAAAATATCCTTGGATGGTAGCACTGAAATTTAGTGAGAGACTTTCAAACTTTTCGGTGCTGTTTGATGATTTGGTGTTTACTACTTTCTTTAGTATTTCTCATTAGTTAATATTAAAAATGTTTTCTTCAAATGGCTGTGTTTTTGGGCTGACTGTGTTCACATTGATTTTCATAGTTAGAAATTGTGCATGTATGTATTAACACACATTGCGATAGATAAAAGGTTATGTTTATGATATCAGTTGCAGGGCCTCCTGGTCCTTCAGTTACTTACTTGGAACCTGGAGATGTTATTACATTTGACCCCAGAGGAGTTAACAGAATGGAATCTAGTTTTCAAGTGTATTGTTATAAAGGAAAACCTAAATACATCATCCATATTTGGCAGAGTGTTAACGTGAGTATGACGCTATCGTGTGATATTATTTAATGGAATTAATTAATTTGCTTGAATTTTTATAATAATATATCGAAAGGGGTACATTTTAAAGGAAAACGGCCTAGTTAAACCACTTTCAACCCTATTAATATTAAAGTTCGGGGGTTGTTTCTTGAACTCTCCGTACTTTTCACTTTCGTGTAAATTAGGTACCATCATAAAATAATTACCAAAGTATTTTAATAAACTTTTCATACCTATTACAAAATGTAACAATTCTCCTTCATGAATTGTACTTTTTGCCGTTTATTTAAAATCCATTTATACATTCATAATTGTCAGCATTAAAGCATTTTAGAATCACTTTCATAACAAGTATCATAAATGTGATTAAACCCTTTATATGTTGTGTGAAATATGGTGGTCCTGCGAACATGTATTTCCTGTACAAGAAAAGCTAGATTAATCTTAAGTATTTTTAAAAAGTAATCTTCAATTGAAAATAATTAAAAATAAATATTTAGATATTCTTATTTTTTAGAATCATACAGTTATCAGCAGGACTTTTGTTTCAGTTTTAAATTTACCTTTTAAAAATAAGTCATGAAATTATTTATTAAGGATTTTGTTATTGAGAAAAACTAGAGTTGTGAGAGCGAATGTTGATGATGAGATTTTCTCTTTAATTTATCTTTAGTTAAATATGTACTTATTATGGAACTGTTTTTTATAATTGATCGGCTTTTTTGTGTTTGACAACAAAATATAAGAGTTGTGCTATCCATGTAGAAAAATTAAAATTGTTGGTAAATGCATGTCTTCAAAATGATTACAGCATTGAATGAATATCAAATGATAACACTTATAAATCTTATTCAAAATCTTTTTAAACTGTGAACTTAATTTATACAGATATGAGAATCAAAACGAAAGTGTAAACCTATTGAAGTTAAAAGCAATGGTTCTTGGAACATTACTACAACTTGATAAATTAACTACAGTGTGCGGCATCAAAATCCAAACAAATGTTATGTTATACTTGGAGGTTCTCTATAGAGCACGATTATCTAATAAATCTCAATTTATCTTGAATTACAGCTCTTTTTTGTGTTCTGAAATGTCCTCATACACGTTGTAACGCAGCTTTGTCTTTGTTGACATATGCTGGTTCAATGACAGTTCTTAAAAACACCACATTGGAATATCTGAGTTTGTTGGTGACCCTGTCAAATATGCTGTATTAGTCGAAAGGATTCAACCCTGGGTTGAATTCCTTTAGAATCAACACGTATCGTTGTTATCTGAGAACCAGTTTAGAACAAATGACTCATACAAACCGGTGCACTGTTCTTCTGGAAACTATATGACTTTTCGTAAGCCACAGAGATCATCCAACACTTTATCACATTCATGACACTTGTTTTTTAAAAGTTTCCTCATTTTAAAGAAATGATTGCCCTGAGTGTTCCAAAATCAGACCTTGAACCCTTTCGACAACTGCTGGGGTCTTCAGGATGCGTTCTTCAAAGTGTTTCTTTCTCGCTTGTGTACTGGAACCTTCGATGAACTGTTAGAAACCCGTACTTTTTGCTGCAACGGTTAATCTTGGTTATCCAAAGACCGAATTATTTTTATTACTGAGTGCCCAGCGCGAACGTTATTAATAACTATTGTTTTTCGATTATACTTCGCACTTGGTTTTAGCATGGCAGCCATTTTGAGTGTATGATTGTTTAGTATACACATCAGGTTATCATGGACAACATATCAATTTTCTAAATTTTATTAACAATTTGTAATTTAAATAATTAAATTCATGATTTATTTCTAGCTCCAAATTAATTGCAAAACTGAAAACTTTGTACAATATGATGGAAATTCTCCCGAGGAAGTGAAAAAAAAATTCGAGGAGCACATGTCCAGTTGGTCGATAAGCTTATTTTCTTGGAAGCACAAGAATTTTAAACTGAATCCATTCAATCAAAGCTGTATTGGGATTGACACTAGAGAAAAATACAGTGTTTATCTAAATATAATTCGTAACTAATTCATTTTCACTTTTAAATATTTCTCACTTATATGCATTAATTTTTAGGTGTCGACTATTGGAAAGTAATACTCTTGTTTATTGGAGTCTCATTATTTTTATCTGCCGATAAGCTAAGCAAAAATACGTTATTTTACTATATTTGCGGAGTTTCATTTGGAGTATGCGCTTCTTTTTTAATACTCATTTATTTTATAAGCAAATTATTCCCTAAGGTAAATAAATTTATATTCTCTTAAACATTTGTTCTGTATTGATTTTTCTTATTAGAACCCGGTCATGTATGGAACTGTAATTTTTGGCTGGTCTGTTGGTATTTACATTTTACAAATGTTATGGGAAAATCTTCAAGTAATTTTGGTTAATTATCAAACTTATGTAGTTTGGTACATCGTTGCCACAGGACTTATTAGCTTCATTGGTAAGTACGCAATATAAATGACTATTATTTTTTTACATATTGCTAATTTTTTTTATAGTTTGTTATCGTTGGGGTCCTGTATCAAATCAAAGAACAAGAAACTTAATTAGATGGACTCTTAAAGGTTTAGGATTACTGTCTATATTTTTAAGTAGTCAATTTCAGGAGGCAGCTATGGGTCAAATTGTTATTTTATTGCTTTGTCATAACTTTCCGAAAAGTTGGCTTCATAGATCAAAATCGTATTGGTAAATAAAATTATACTCTCATTATAAAAATTCATAATTTTTTTTTTAGGAAATAGCAAAACATGAAACTTTAGATTAATATTGTATTTCTAGGAAACGAAAATTTCCTCCTAAAGTAAAACTACTTTCAAACGATGAATATTATCAACAGGGAGTTTTGGAGACTAACAAAGCATTAACTGAACTTCGTGAACACTGCTCCAGCCCAAAATGTAACCAATGGAAAACAGTCCTCCAACTGAAAGACGTCAAAAGGTGTTTGTTTAAACTGCCATCTTGAAAAAACATATTAATTTTTTGTTTTGTAGGTTTGCTTCTTTCATGGAGGGAACTTCTCATTTATCAGACAATGAAATTTTGGAATATGAAACTTCCATTCATCAAACAGATCTTACTGATGATGAAGAAGAATCAGTTATGACAGATGAAGAAGATTAAATATAAATTGAGCTTAAAAGATTGCATTGTTGTTCCTCACTACTTAACATTTTTTGCTACTTAAATATAATATTATTGTAAATATTGTTTCGAAATATTTTGCCGTTGCTTAAGTTTCCAATTGTCATCAACATAGATAGTTTTATAATTTACTGCTTTAATTTCGTAATTAACTTTAGGAAAAGTACATTTAGAAATTATTTTCCTTTATAATGTTTTTGTTATAAATAATTGTTTTTTATGTTGAGGATCATAAAAAGTACATATGTATATAATCATTTTAATTTATTTCATAATATTCTCAACGTAATTTTAGATTAAAACAAGCGAATTTGTACAAATAAATGACCTGTAACATATTTTTTAATTTGAATAAATTTTATTTTAAAGTATTTGATTGGTGTATATTTTTGTGAAAATCCTGATGGGTAAAGAATATAGTTTCAATATTGTCATTAAATGGATTGGGTTTAAAAAATAGTTCCGATATTATGTTGTCGTGGTTGAAGTTTTCTTGAGACTTTGTCATAAAATTCATTGGTTCGCAAATGGCCCTATAAAAAAGAATGGCTAGTTATGAAGTAGATTCAAAATTTTGATTTTGCTTACGGAGGTGTTGAATGATACACAGTATTTTCAGTTTGACATTTCTTTGAAGAGGTCATGCGTTTTTGATAAAAATATTGCAGAATATGGTTCATCTTTTGTAATAATCCTACTGCAAATTTAAATTTGTTTCTATATTTTGTTGTTTTTTCTTTGAAAATTTCTACTCTTTCTAAAAGGTCATCATTAACCCGTTTAGAGACTGTTAGTTGCTCTTCTAATTCAATCAATTTATCTTGCATTTCTTTTATAGCAGTTTTATGCTCTTCTTTAATAGCATCAACTTCATTTTTTAATTCATTAATCTAGAAAGATTCATATTTTATTAAATGATCGTAGTGTTTTGCAGATTAGTAAAATGTAATATTAACTAGTGTACCTTTGTTAAATAGGTTTTGATTTCTTCCAAACTAGTGACACTTTTTTCTTTTAGTTCAATGTTTTTATTACTCAGTTGCTCTTGAAGTAAGCTTAAAGCAGAGCTGCATTTATTTTTTTCCTCCAAAATTTTTTTTTCCAATAACAAATGATTTTTTCCTAAACGATCATTCTCTAACTTTAGATGTGAGTTTTCATTTTCCAATTTGATTTTTCCATTCAGAGCTATAGCTAGTTCCGCCATTAGATTAGTAATAACATAACTATCATTACGGGGCGAGCTACTTTTTTGCAAGCGGAAAGGAAACTTGTAGGAATTTGGAGGTTTCATATTAGAACATTCGTCTACCGAAGGTGAATTTCCTGACTGATTTTCGAATTGAGATAATGACATAATGTCTAAAATATGTATATACTTAATTGTTTGACAGTGACAACTTATTGACACCCTGATTAACGAGAACGTTTATTTAGATTCAGTATGCTTATGTTGCAATTTTGTAGGTAAATAAATTACTGTACGGAAGTTAATAAAATTATATTCTTAGATTATTCTTTTTTAGATAAATCGTAAATATTGTTATCTAGTTATAATAAATTAGCACACATTAATAAGGCACATTCGTTCAACAAGACTTTAAAATGTAAATTACATATTATTATTTAATTAGTTTATAAGGCAGTATAACGCAATGTTTTCTTTGGGTGATATTTTAACGAATTCTAGATACTTTTTTCGCTTTATCAATGCAAGGCGGAGGTATCTCTGGTTTATTAGTCAAGTAGCGATTGTAGGTCCTGAAAATATTTAGATTTATTTTTGTATATTTGAAAATATTTCAGTTTTTGTTTTGTTGATGTTTGAGAGTCATACATACACACGATAAGTTTCACTTCTTAAATACTCCATTAAATGGCTAATTCCAAGTTGAAGTTGGTCAGCAATTGGAGTTACCCATTCATTTCCTTCGAATTTGAAAACAGATTTGTTGCTTGTCATATCCAGGTTACCTATTTCCGGGGGAAGTATAGTTAAGCGATTCCCTTGAAGGTGAAGTTCTCTTAATCTGGTCAATTCCCCAATTTCTTTGGGCAATTCAATGAGATCATTTTCACGCAAGACTAGCTATAATTTGAGTGATGTTTATTCATTGTTCTTTTTTCTGTAATATATAACTTACAATTTGTAGATTTTTCAAGTTCCTAATTTCAGGACGGATGTATTCGAAGTCATTGTCGCCTAAGTACAAAGCTCTTAAGGTTTCTGAAAACATCAAACGGAGGTATTTGGAATGTTTTGTATAATTACGTAGATTTATTACGAACCCATCATGAAAAAGTTTCCTGGCAGTGTTGATTCTTTTAAATTGTTGTACGTCAGGTCCAAAACCTCCAGTACGGGAAAAGCGCCAAAGCCTCTTGGCAAAGCGTAAAGTCGGTTTATGGACAAATTTAAAATTCGAAGTTTAGGCATGGATGAGAGAGATAAAGGCAGTTCTTCAATGCAGTTGTTTGACAGATTTAGTATTTCTAAGTTTACTAAGTTCGCTAGTCCTGGAGGAATAGCTAGAATTTATGTTATAATGAACCTTCATCAAAATTATATGTACAAAGTTACACCATAAACTTACATTTGATTTTGTTGAGGCTCAAAGTTAATCTTGTGATGTTAGTCATATTTACTGAAAAAAAAAACAAAGGGAAAATTATTTTATTTATACATTAACGATTGTAAATGATATAAGGCTATTTGTTAAATAAACAAAAAAGGTTTTAAATTCATTCCTTCAAAAATGTGGGTAACAAATATACGAGGGCAAGTCTGAGGCTCATAACTAGTGTCAAAACAAATGAATGGCAACATAGGCACGCCCACTTTTTTTCACTGGTTCAACAAGATGCCAAATTAGGAAATATCTCGGTATTACGTATGACAGGTGAGTATACTTACGCAGGCCGGGCATGTCCTCGAAAGAGGAGACACCCTTATCGGCCAAATCCAATTCTGGATTATTATTTTCCCGGGCTTCTTCTAAAACTTTCTTCGCTTTTGACATTTTACTAGCGTTTGGTATACAGGATACTGGAGCTGAATCCATTGCGATTGCGCGGTATACGTAGGAAAAGGCGAAAAATTTAAATGTTGCAATAGACCGAGCGTGAGCGGACGACAAGTATAACTGACCACTTCTCTTCTCCTAAACACCAACTCCTGACATACAACCGACTCATTTTTATTTCTTTTAAGCGTTTACATTAATTGCCAATGCGGATGAAGAAACTTAACATCTGTTTTTTTTAACAATAAACACTTTTGGTCAAAAACTATATCACACCAACTGCAGTTTAAGATCATTTTCAAAATTCGTAATAAACAAATTGGTATAACATTAGATTTTCAATATATTATTTTAATAATACAAATAAAGAATCAAATCTGTAATCCATATCCAGTATAATATGAATTTATGGACTTTTATTATATTTTTTGAGCTGTCATCATGTTTTTTGTATAACTAGAAGCATAATTTAGATACTGAAAAATTAAATAAGTTGTTGTCATCTTATAATTTAAACTAAGTGAAATGCCCATAAGACCTGAAGATTTAATTTAAAGTAAAATCTTGTCAGGTTGACATTCCCATTTTGTTTCGATTTGGCAAATCGAAGGTTTTGCTATCTCCACACTCTGTTTTACTTGATAGGGTTTATCATATCCGACAAAACGTAACCTGCAGTTAAGAAAGCCAGCATAAAAGATATTTAGCCCTGTATATAGGGTCCTTTCAGTCTAGCATTATAAATTTCTGAAATATACTCCGACACAGATGGTTGAAAATAAACTGTAAAATTAAATGATTTTATTTATTGAAATATTAGGTGTTCAGGCACATCTTATAATATATCTATAAGAGCATACAAAAAAGATTTAGAAATTATACGTTAAATAACTTACTGTCATATACTTAGGCTAGATTTTACAATCCTCAATTATCTCTGTTAGTTAGCCAACCAACCATCAGGAATTTTTAAAATAGCAATAGCTGATTGGTTAGCTAACTAACAGAGAGATAACTGTCGTTTGTAAAATCGGATCTTAGTAATGAAAAAAACAGACCCTTGTTTGAAAAATTTTTTATTGTATAGCCCTACTTGTTTCGGTTTAATTCTAGAGTCTTTGGGTGCTGTGTAAATTATATTCTTAAACAAATGAAAGAAACAACAGACTAATTTGTAAAATTTGCTTGTGTGAAAAACAGGGTGTTCATAAATTGTTTTCTAAAAAATTGATTTAATAGCATATTCTTGAGGATACCCAAGGTGGGATGAAACCGGTCGCCTAATGACTAAGAAAACGTCAAGAACGTACTAAATTATTTTATTTATTAAAGTATTTAAAAAAAATTATTTTGTAATATACAAAAACATAACAAAGGTAATAAATGCTCTTTTCCTTACACGTTCCTACACTTAAATACCTACTTATAACGTAGTACGAAGTACAGTTGACTTATAGGCCGCCGCACTTGCGCTGAAACTAAAAAAATAAAATCTTTGATTTAGTAAATGTGTGCTTGCATTCAATATTTCATGGAACTGTAAAAAAAGGTTAACAATGTTCTTGCATTTGTTGGAACGATACACTTTTTGTATACTATACTTAGCTAGCTCAATTGCATCCTCAGATTCAGCCTACGATACTCTGGACTGAAAACAGATTAAAATATAGTACTGAGAAGCCCTATATTTTAAAGAGAATGTACTTTCTAGAACAGTGCTAAATTTTATTCAAAAAAATAGGAATTACACGTGAGTATATAGTTTTTTAAATTCCTGTCGTTAATTTCTTCATCATTAAAAAGGATTTCTTTCATTAAGAGGATAGTTTAACTTCAGTCTTCTTACAATGTGGTTTAATCATAAGTAAACGTATAAATATTATGTATGTTTTTCTTTTGAGTATACGTTAATGTATTCTCTTTATGAAAAATCCGCATTATAAATTCATGTAAAGTACAAACTTAAAAATAATTTTGATATAAAGTTACAATGAATTATTTATTTTACTATAAAATAAAAATGTTTCCAAACAAGTAAATTTAAACCATAAAAAAAATCACTAAATATAACACAATTTGTAAGATAAAATATGTTCTGCAGAACAAATCAAAGTCTAATGCGAGTGCGATAAATACTTTGTACAAAAGATGCGATAAATACTTTGTACGAAAGATGCAATAAGTTACTTCAGTCTCAGCATGATCGAAAAGAGCACTGTATAGAAAGTACTTACTAAAATTGGATCCTACCGCACCTTAAAAAGCAAATATCAGGTTGAATGCCAATTAGCTGATACTGTTCATGGGCAGCACTCCGATCAAGAATGAGAAGTGTCGTCCCTGAAAATTTAAAATGTTTACAATTTTTTATTTTTCCATACGCATGTACTATAATATTTACAAAACTTCAAAGTCTAGCTAACCTGTTATTAATGACAAAATTATTCTAAATGCAAGGAAAAAGAGCATATAATAATATAATATTGTTGTGGCTATGAATAAAGATTCTAATTATTTTTATTATTATGTTATTACATTAATGTGTAGCGCAAAATATAGTTGTGCTATTTCTAGTGAAAAGTAAAGCGAATAAAACTATTTAGAATCTTATAGAATATAAGAATAGAATACTCATTATATATACAGACATTTTAAAAGTTGATTGTCTCTTCATTCTCCAGTTAAAATCCTCGTGTTGGTTGCATTTTCATGGCACTGGGGGCAAAACTCCAACGAGACTTTATGCTTGGAAATGTGCAAGCAAACGCCTACATCTTCAGATTCTGACTCTAACTCAACTTTAGCGGTATAATTATGATCTTCTAGGGGGAGAGTGCTTACTTCTTCAGGTTTGCTAAATAGCTGCATAGTTTCAATGTTGAACTCGCTTATGTCTGGCAAGTCTGAGCTGAGCGGACTTAAGTGACCAAAACTTAACTCATTACAGAGATCAAAGTCACCAAATTCCATATCTGTAGATTCATCTGGTTCGACATGTGTGGGTAAGTTTGGGTAATGAATGTTGTAATCTGTTAACAGCGTATTTTCTTTTCCTGCATTTAAAGACACATCTTTTATAATATGATTACACAGTGAGGAAGAGCAAGACATACCTTCAAACTGATTTGAAATTGGTTTTAACAGGTTGCTGATGACTGTAGTATTTGCAATAACACTTTTCAGATATTTGATTTGCTTTCGGAAATCCATGATTACATGTGATTGATTGCTGGTTATGGATTTCAAAGATTTTACTTCATATCTGAGTTTTGAAACTTGCTGCTCTAAAGTTTCCATGTATTTTTTCTTCTTGAGCCTGTTTTCTCTCGCCATTACTGCGTTCCTCGATGAACATTTTGGTAGTCTTGTGGGCTTCCTAAGCACAACGTTGTCGTAACCTTCGAAATTTTCTTTGCAAGACGATTCCCTTCTTGAAACCTTCCCTTTTGTATGAAAGTACATTTCAGAGTTATCTTCAGACTCAGATGACGAAGATTCAGATTCAGTGATGTTGGAAATAGACCTTTTCGACATGTTGTATCTTTTCTTTACACTTTACTTTCCAGCCACAAATTCTTATTGATCTTTTGTAATAGTGAAAAACGATCACGTTTAAACCATAGATTTTTAAAGAGAATTTTGCAATATATGTAATAATTGATTTTATGTGCGTAAAAAAAACATGGATGACAACTAATTTGCTCGACTTGCTGACAACTTGGCAACAAACTTATCAATGGCGCAATTTTCTGCGCAACCGGAAGACGCCGTGTGAAGAGAACCTCCAAACTTGGCCTCCTACTTCTGGCCACAACAATGTAAGCGGCACATGTAAAATTGTATGTATATGGAGGGAACAAATAAAGTGCCATATTTCAAAATCGGTGATATGTTCCAAGATGAAATTTTGCACAAATGTAGATTTTATATTATAGTAATCGAACGTCGCACGTCGTGGGTAAAAGTCACACCACTGCCATAGGGGTGGCGCCACGTGAGGTTGGAAACTGGGAGAAATAAGTGCCATATCTCAAAATCGGTGATATGTTCAAAGATGAAATTTTGCACAAATGTAGTTGTTATACATATTGCCATTATGTGAGGATCTTAAAAAGCCTTACGTGGGGGGAGGGGGAGTCCTAAGTGGACAAATCCGTCCTTGCGTAATTAATGGATGACCCAATATCTCAAAATCGGTAGTCTGAAGAGTAAATTGAAAGTCTGTAACTTGTTGTTTAATGCGGCTCTTACACTTTAAAGCTTTGTTCCGTCCCCTACATCCGACTAGTTCACGTACTAATCAGACGATCAGAAGTTCATCAACAGTATGCGCAGTTTATAATTATTTAAGTACTGCGCAATTTGTTTAAGAACTCCTGATCGTCTGACTAGTACGTGAACTAGTCGGACGTAGGGGATGGAACAAAGCTATAGTTGTGCGTGCGCTGTAGATTTCATTTTACTTTTCTTAAATTTCGCGCTAAATTTTTATTTTGCAATAAATGCTTTATTAACGTTTAATTTCATGTGCTTTTTGTTCTGTTCGGTTATAAATGAAGTACACTTTCATGCAGTATGTTTAAATTGTGAAACTTTTGACACACTCAACTACCCTGTTCTTCACCAAGGTTTTCATGATTCACTTGTTGACTAGTAAAGGGAATCAGTTCAAGCATTTGAGAATCAATTTTTTCTGGATTCAGCTCCGAAGTAGTCAGATTACTTTGATTCAGCTCATAGCGTTGAGCATCATCTTTAGTCAGATTCTGTGAGAAACAGAGAAATTCGTCCAGTCCAGTGAATAAATTATTATCCTCAGTCTCATAGATATCATCAGATTCATAGATATTATCAGTCTTATTGTTTTGAAAATTAAACGTTGAAATGTCACATTCATAGGAAGTAGAAGGAACATGAGTTTTCATCACAGAAGAATCAGATTTTTCATGATCATTCAAACATTTTTGGTCCTCAGTCTCATCATTTTTAGCTCTTGCCAATTGAAGGATTCTTTGAGTTCTGGGAAACATCCTGAGTAAAAAAAATTTTTTTTTCTTCAACCATTTTTGGGCAAGGTTATTAAAAACGTTAGAAGTAATTTTAAAAAAAGCAAAGCTTCATAGAAAAATTAATTCTAGATTCATCATTGCAAAACTTAGTTCATAATACAGTAAAACTCCAATTATCCGAACTCCGACTATCCGAATCGCCGATTATCCGAATCACAAAAAACAGTGTTTGCGCGTCAAGTCTTGACTTGACTTGTCTTAACTTGCCGTTGTGCCTACACACG